>JARHVA010002459.1:1827500-1932500 GCA_037957365.1 Torreya grandis
TGATGATAATGCACCCATCAAAGATGTTCATGTGGAAATCAATTAATGAGCACATATAATTCAATTTTAATATAGTTGTTTAGATCCAAATTGTCTAAAGATCTGCAGACTATATCTATTTATACAAATAAATTAGACAGTGTGAGATCAAAGCTAGTTTTTCAAAGGAAATGATCATATTTTGTACAGTGATGAGTAGGATGCCATAGAGATGCCACATCAGATCCACATGGGTGTAATGTGCCAAATTGGAGTCCTTGAGGACCAAGTAATACAACGCTAGAGAATTAAGCTCACAATGTTTGAACTAGTTGCCACCATTAGAACACTATTAAAATCTTCAAATGTACCATATAAAAACATGAGAACCCTAATCAATACCTATGAACATTATACATGAGTTGAAGAGGCTGAATTATCATTTGTGTAAAGGTAATTTGATCCAGAGTCCACTAGTGAGTAGTATAATAAGCCATGGTGGTGGCAGCGTAGAGGAGTGTTTCCTGAGCAAACATGGAGTTCTATTTTGACCTTAGATGCTGAAA
Organism: Torreya grandis; assembly: GCA_037957365.1. Lineage (NCBI taxonomy): Eukaryota > Viridiplantae > Streptophyta > Pinopsida > Cupressales > Taxaceae > Torreya > Torreya grandis. The sequence goes on from JARHVA010002459.1 coordinate 1,828,046, forward strand.
AGAAGGATATAAATGATAAATGGGCTATATGATAGTAGGTTGATGGACCCCATCCTAAATAAAAGAGAAGATAATTACTGAAGGCCAAGAACATCAAAGAACTATGAAGATCTTGTAGCAACATAGGAGTCCCAAAGGTGAAGAGACTTAAGAATATCCTTCTTATAGCTAAATATTATACATTTTGAAAGTGGAATATTCTATTTATAAAGGTATGTGATATTTTTAAAACACACTACCTATAGATTAGTTCATTGGGAAAGTCTAGTGTATTTCTAGAACATTTGTGAAAAGGGCATCTATCTCTACACTTGTTCTTTTTTAATTGGTTGTGACTAACTGATTGCGTACTTACATCTTATAAAAGGATCATTGTCAATTATAAGAAGGGGGAGTTCTTAGAGGCAAAATTACTTTGTAAAATTTTGAGAAACCAATACAATCAAAGAATTATGAAAAGTTTGTCCATATTTGTTTGTGTCTTTTATTACTATGGCTTCTCTCACTTGTTTGTTTTGACTTCTAGATTTGAATAGTTCTTGTGAATTCTTGGTATGCACATTTGATTATGGATATGTTGACTTGTGTTAATGCTATGTAAACTAAAATTTTATAAGTTCATTTCATTTTCTTACTCTTCTTACATTTGGGCTAATGTTTTTTGCATGTAGAGGTAAATATTTAAAGTGAATTAGGTTCTAATTTGCATTATTTCCACCTTCCTTAGAAGCCTGCCTAATGTGTGATAGGATTTGGATTTAAGTTGTTTCATGTTACACATTAGTTAAGTGAATGCTTGGATGATATTTGAACTTTGTCATGATGTTTGGCATGAATATCAACATCTCTTTTCTGCCCTACCCTTCCTTTTACTCCTTGTTTAAATGGATCACTTTAGTGTAATATTCATTTTAAATACTTGTCTTAAATTAGTCCTTAGATTATTTATTGATCACAATTCACCATCGTTAGAAAAGTATACTACATATTTTACATAGATCTACTATTTATCCATGTTTTTTCCCAACCACCAAATATTATGAATACTGTCAAAGAGTCACTTATTAGACCTATATTCCATCAAAGATAATAGGATTATCATAACTTGTAACTCATGAATTGAGTTCTTATGATTTTTTAAATTACAAGTGTTTCTTAAACACTATGGGTACCTATGGGACACATTTAGGCACAAACAAGGAGGAACTTCACTAGAGCTAGAAGGAGGGACTTTAGCTAGATCTTTGTAAATTTGTAGAATCATTCCTAATTTTGGTGTATTATAATCAAATATTGGTGTATTATTTGCATATTTGTGTGATCCTTTGCTCAGTTGTGTAAAGGTCATTGTTCTATATGGTTTTAGACTAGTCTTTGGGCTTTCTTTGGCCAAAGATCAATAATTTTTTAAGATACATGGATGTTTGTGCAAAGATAGTTCATGCTTTGTGTATTATCCATATTTAATGTTAGTAATAGACACTTTGCACAAAGATTGACTAGTTCTTTGCAAATTTGAGTTTATTGGATCTTAGAGGTGTAAATATCCCTCTCATTCATCAGTCAAGATGTATCTTTGAGATTATTAGTTAAAGATAGTTTTAATTTATCATATTTATGAAAATTGGCTTAATGTACAAACTTAATCATTGTAGTTTGTAAATATTGGTTTGATGTATCATATTTTAAATAGGTTTTAAGGTCACAATATAGAATTGCCAAAAGTGAGTTGAGTTGAGCATAAAATTTCAAGGTCTTAACCAACTTCACCAAGTCAGGGTGCTTATGTGTTCAAGGTATGGCTTAGTAGGTGGTTCTTCAATCAACATCCTAGGTATAGTACATGATATTCCTCAAAATATTGAAAGGTAATTGCCTTATTTTAGTCCTAATAATGTTATCACTATTAAAGACACATTAAATCATTTAAGGCTACTTTGAGATTATTAAATGTAGTTCATGAAGATGTAGTGTAGATTGTTCCCATTCACTTTTAGAGATGCTACATATGATTATTTTCTCAACCTACCTAAGGATTACATTACTAGTTCAAATGACTTTAATAATATTTTCATTGATCTATTTGTAAAAATCATCAGTCATTATCTCCTATAGTAGCAATTCACCACAATGAAGAAGAATGCAAATGAGGCCATAAGAGCCTTCAATTTTGGGTTCCAAAAAATGTTCAATAGTACCATATATCATTACAGACTTGATGAGGCTTTAATATTATAAATCTATAAGGATGCCTTGGATACTATGACCTCTACATTCTTGAAAAGATCTACAAATGTCATCAATACATTAGCACTGGCTTATGTTGATGATGTGATCAATAATGACCAAATTCAACCTCAAGGTTAAATGGCATAATCCATCCTTAGTGCCAATTAGAATATAACTACTTTAAATCTACTTCTAGTGTGGAACCATTTAATATTAAGTCATCCATATCCTATCCAAAACCTAGGATTCCTGAATAGAATTGTTAGTGGGATTCATCCACAAAATCATAGAAGTATAATGCCCACATCTAGTAGTAATGCTTTAGTTTGTGAGCCTGAGACACAAAAAAATTCAAATGACTTGATATTATAAATGGTCCAAAAATTGAGCATTAGCATTATTTAGTTATAAAAACAAGTAGGAAATATAGGGAGCTCTAATATAAACTATGATTCTCAAAGGTTCAATAGGCTTGCAAATAGGTTTCATGATAATAACAAGAATGGATCATATAAAAACATATAAATTAATTTATATGATATAGTTTTATATTGTCATTTAAATGTTTTTGAAACACCTTGAGGTGAAATGGATACAACTAAAATTATGCCTAACCAAGACAATATTGTAGGGACATATAGATTTACAAAGACATCTTAAGGTTTCATGATAAAGGCTTTTGATTTTCCATTTGAAGAGGAAAGTGAACCTAAAGATACTCTAGAAGAAGGAACAACTCTTCAAGATGAGCAACTATAGGAATAAGATCAGATATAAACTGACTTCTCTTCATAAGATAGCTATGAGGACACTTCATATGAAGTCACTAATGGAATAGAGGATACTATAGAAGAAGATGACCATGGGTAAAAATTACACCAAGATTCCTTGAAATAAATTGAGGTGTCTAAAGAAGGAAATTATGTCTTGGAAATCCAAAAAAATAATGAGCTAGAACTCAATTAGGTAAAAGAGATACCTTTATTCATCGAGGATGAAGATGAAGTGGGTGAAACAGATCAAGAATTATCATCTGAATTCATCAAAAGGTTAGGAGTATGGGACCAACATGTTTCTGATGGTAAGATTCTAGATGGGAATCATTCAATTGATCAATATGAAGAAGCCTTTTGGGATGACTTGGAAGATTTTTGTGCAAATATTGGTAGTCCATTTCCACCGTAGAAAGAACCCAATGAAAACATTAGTCTAATGATGATAGTCAAGATACCATTATTGAGTAAAGATGATATAAGCCACTATCTATATATGGATGAGGTAGCACTATCACTCTTTCTATAAAGTAAAATAATTTGGGATGAATATGATTGGGTTTTAAACCCATATCTTTAACCTATGTACTAGAGAATGGAAATAAGAAACCAAGTTGCATCACCTAGAAGACACAAGCATGCAAATGCTCCTATCCAAAAGAAGGGGCTATTTAATGGAAATAATCATGCCTCAAGATTCTATGGTAGGATAAATAACTTTCCATTCAATCTTGTAGGTAAGTTCTTTGTGAAATTACTATAGGAATTGGATTAATTTTTTGTTCTTTCCTTCTTATCCATTGTTTGTGTATAGTGCATGCACATATTTGTTTCCTTATTTCCTTTGCCTTATATTCCTCTACTTCTAATGTTTTTTCCTCACTTATAATAAGTCCTTTAGATATCTCTTAGCTCAAGATTCACCTAATTTGTCAGGAAATCCACAAGTTTAAGAATATAGGTATGAACCTTAAACATATGTTGATCATGGATTTAAAATGCAAGATGTATGTTATAATTTGGATAAACTAGTAAGGACTAATGGATAGTTTGGTTATTTCATAAAGTTTTAGACCTTGTTTTTATCTAATATTGGATTTAAGATGAATATCACATGTGGGATGAAAGTTTAAACTATTAGGACACAGTCATGTTTGCACTTAACAAACATTATTACCTGGGATAAATGTTACAACCATATGTGACTATCTAAAGATCAAACATTTGACCAAATCCCTAAACCTGGGCAAATTGGTTCCCAACCTTTGATAGAAAGCCAAAAATGACCTAAAAATATAAAAATAGGAGCTTATTACAAAATTCAAAGGGATTTCTAAAGCAAATGTGATTTGGGTAATCTCCATCTGGGCTATGGATGCTTGGTTGGTAGTGGAGTAAGGCCTTACACAGATCCAAAAGCATATCTATTGAGGCTATAGATGCCTATAAGGTAGTATAAAAATGTCTAAGCCTTCTTTGAGCTAAAGCATGGGTCTCAATGAATATCCAAACATGTTGTAAGTTAATATTAATGGTTAAAGGCATGAAATTTGGAAGTTGTTAACTAACTCCCATGGTAAACAGTAAGTGGAATCAAAGGATAAACACAAAATGACTAGGATTTGATGTTTGACCTCAATATTTCATATGCAAGACTTATTTCAACCATGAATTAATTTAAATAATGGTGACTGATCAAGTAAATAACAAACTTAATTATTTGTTTGAACTAGAGTCTCTGAATTCTAACATATTTCTATGTTTCCCATAGATGACACCATTTTTGAGGTCAACATACCCCCATTCATAAAAAATGGGAACCCTTGTGTTAAATTATGTAAATTTGTACCTAAAAATTGAAAATTCACTTGATCAGAGTGTCACTAGCATGTTTGCATAGTATTTTTTAGTTGAAGATTATCCACACCTAATTTGGTTATCATATTTTCACATGATTCTAGTTTGTCCTTATCTAAATTTGATAACTTTAGATTTCTATGTTTTCTAGTTACAGGTCCAATGAGGTCTACTTAGAATGAATGATTCTTGGATGTCAAGATTTTAATGTTAACTTGATCTTTACAAGCCTTTAATCTATTTAAAATAAAATTGAATTGTTAAACCCTTAGTCTAAGTTTGGTCTATGTACTTATTTTTTAATTCAAATTCAATGGGAGCTTTTATTTAGATTTTATGCATGAACACTTTAAATATGTTATGGTCTTAGTTTAATTTGTTTATCCTAAGGCGTGGTCCTATTTTTTTGGGGTATTTTTTTCTAGTAAACTTTTTGGACTTTGCATTTTCGACCTTTAGAAACCTTTGTTCCACAAAAATTTGCCCTTCATAAATTTTGTTCTATAAGAAATTGTCTTCAAGGGAAATGAGTTGGCCATTTTGGCTGGGACAATTTCCCTTAAAGAATACACCTTCAAACATTTTGGATGGGATAATTTCCTTGAAAGGATACCCTTTGACTTCTTTAAAATGACCCTTCAAATTTTTGAAATTACCCTTCGAGCCTTTTTTTTGCCCTGACTAATTCCTTCACAATTTTTATCCTAATATTTTTTCTCAATGAAATAGACCCTATGGGATAATTGCTTTGAACATTTTGTCCAAAAAAATTAGTCTTCAAAATAATTTCCCTAAACAAAAATCTTGAAACAATTCCCTGATGATATACATATTGTGGACATTTTGTTTAATTGAAAACTTTATTCTAAGATTTTAACCTAAGTTTTATATCATTCTTTTACCCTAACTTTAATATTTGCTATTTTTCATAGGGAACCAATTGCATTTGAGTACCCAGATAATAATCTATGACACGCATTTAATTGGATGAAATGATCAAATGATACAAGATCGATATTGAAAATTAAAGCCATGAAAAAAGGGTTAAATTTGGAGCATGTCCCTAAGATCAATGGTCCACATTGGCTCAAATGAGATTGATCTAATAGAGTGTAATGAGCACTAAAAATTCAAATCCCTAAAATAATGACAAGTGGTAATCTTAGAAAATATTTATATGGACGTTTTAACATTGGCGTTTATACACTTGTTAATGAGGTTTATATGGATGTTAATTGATGGTCATAAGGACATTAAATTTAAGATGGAAAATATTTTTGAGGATTTGTTTAAAATTAATGATCACATACCCATGAAAGATGCTCATATGGATGTCAATTGATAATTTAAAGGACACCAAATTTAAGATAAAAAAACATTTCTAAGGATGTGTTTAAAATTGACAATCATGCACCCATCACTTAAATTCATGTAGATGTCAAATGATAGTTTCAAGGATTTCAATTTTAAGATAGCATAGATCTATGAATATGAGTTTAAAATTGATAGTCACGTACCCATAAAATACATTCATGTGGATGTTAATTGATAGGCATGTGGACATCAATTTTAAGACAACTGCTTGGATCCAAATTGTCTAAAGATATATGGACCACATAAATTCATGCAAATGGCTTAGATCAAAGCTCATTTTTTAAAGGTAATGGTCATATTTTCTATAGTGATGAAAAGGATGCCATAGAGACATCATAAAGATGCCACATCAGAGTCATGGGGGTGCAATGTGCCAAATTGTAGACCTTGTAGACTTGGTAATGCAAAGGTAGAGATATAAGCTCATGATGTTTGAACTAGCTACCACCATTATAATAATTTTAAAACCTTTATAAGTACCATGTAAAAACACCAAAACCATAATTAGGACCTATGAACGTTATACTTGAGTCAAAGAGGTTGAATTATCCTCTATGTAAAAGTAATTTAATCTAGAGTCCACCAGTGAGTAGCCTAATAAGCCATGGCAGCTCAGAGGAGTGTTTCCTGAGGGAACATGGAATTATATTTTGAGCTCAGATACTAAGAAGAAATAACCAAAGTAAATCTAGGCTAGATGATAGTAGGGTGATGGACCTAATTGTAAACAAAATAGAAGAAGATTATTGAAGGCCAAGAGCATCGAAGAACCATGAAGATATTGTAGTAGCACAGGGGTCCCAAAGGTTAAGAGACTTAAGAATATCCTTCTTATAGATAATTATTGTCCATTTTGAAATTAAAATATTATGTTTGTAAAGACATGTGTTGTTTTTAAAACACATTACATATAGATTAGTCCATTGGAAAAGTTGAGTGTATTTATAGAATATTTGTGGAAAGGACATATATCCCTACACTTATACTTTTTTAATTAGTTGGGACTGACTGACATGCTTAGTTGCATATTATCAAAGGAACATTATCAATTTAAATAAGGGGGAGTTCTTAGAGCTAAAATCACTTTGTAAACTTTTGAGTAACTAATACAAGCAAGGTATTCTGAAAAGTTATCCATATTTGTTTGTGTCTTTTATTACCATGGCTTCTTTCTCTCACTTTTTTATTCTTAATTATAGATTTGAATATTTCTTATGAATTATTGGCATGTACATTTTATTGTAGATATGTTAACTTGTGTTAATTCTATGTTAACTGAAATTTATTAGTTTCATTTCATTTTTCTACTCTTCTTACCTTTAGGCTAATGTTGTCTGCTTGTAGAGGTAGATCTTTAAAGTGAACCAAGTTATTATTTGAATTATTTCCCACCTTCCTTAGAAGTCTACTTGATGTGTGATAGGATTTGAGATTAAGATATTTCATGTTACAAATTGGTTAAGTACATGCTAGGATGATATTTGAACTTTGTCATGATGTTTGGAATGAAGATCAACATCTCTTTTTTGTCCTACCCTTCCTTTTGATCCTTTTTTAATGGGATCAATTTAGTGTGATCTTAGTTATAAATATTGGTTATAAATTAGTCCTTATATTATTTCTTGATCATAATTCACCATCCTTAGCATAGTATATATTTTACATAGATCTAAAATTTGGCATTGGTGGCTCCCAACCACCAAATTGTATAAATATTGTGAAATAACCACTTCTTCTACCTCTATTCCATCAAAGATAATAGGACTATCACAAATTGTAACTCATACCTTAAGTTCTTAAGAATCATAAAAGAGAAGTGTTTCTCAAACACTCTAGGCACCTATGGTACACATTTAGGCATCAACAAGGAGGAGCTTTGCTAGCGCTAAAAGGAGGGACTTTATCTAGATCTTTGTGAATTTTTAGAATCTTTGCTAATTTTTGTGTATTATAATCAAATATTGGTGTATTATTTTAATATTTGTGTGATCCATTACTCAATTTTGTAAATATCATCAATATTTATGGTTCTAGACTAGTCTTTTGGATTCATTTAGCCAAATATCAATATTTTTTGAAGATCCATAGATATTTATGCAAATTTAGTTCATGCTTTGTGTTTGTCCCATGTTTAAGGTTAGTAATAGCAATTTTGTACAAAGATTGACTTGTTCTTTGTAAATTTGAGTTTATTCAAGGTTATAGGTGTAAAGATCCCTCTCATTCATCAATGTAAATGTACCTTTGAGATTATTAGTTAAATATATTCATGCTTTATCATATTTGTGAAAAATTGGCTTAACATGCAAAATTAATCATTATACTTTCAAAATATTTGTTTGATGCATAGTATTTTAAACAAGTTTCAAGGTCATAATCCAAAATTGCCAAAAGTATTACTGAGGTGAGCATAAAATTTCAAGGTATCAACCAACTTCACCAAGTCAAGGTGCTCATGTGTTCAAGGTATGGCTTGGCTAGGTGGTTCTTTAATCAACATGCCAAGTATAGTACATGATCATCCTCAAAATCCTAAAAGGTATTTGCCTTCTTTCAATCATAATAATGTTGTCACTATTGAAGAACACATTAAATCATTCAAGGCTACTTTGAGATTGTTAAATGTAGTTCATGAAGATGTAGTGTGTAGATTATTCTCATTCACTTTCAGAGATGTTACATATGATTAGTTTTTTAACCTACCTAAGAATTACATTACTAGTTGGAATGACTTTAATAATATTTTCATTGATCAATTTGGAAAAATCATTAGTCCTTGTGTCTTATACCAGAAATTTACCATATTGAAGTGGAATGAAAATGAACCCATAAGAGCCTTCAATGTTAGGTTCTAAAAAAAATTTAGTATGACCATAACTCCTTATAGACCCGATGAGGCTTTAGCCTTATATATCTATAAGGATGCCTTAGATCCTATAACCTCTATGTTCTTGAAAACATCTACAAATGTCATTAATACATTAGCATTGGCTTATATTAAAGCTATGATCATTAATGACCAGATGCAATCCTAAGCTCAAATTCCCTAGTGTTAATCAAAATATACCTACTTTGAACCAACCTCAAGTTTGGAACCAATTACTATTGAGTAATCCCTATCCTAGCTAAAACTTAGGGTTCCTAAATAACACTACTAGTGAGATTTATCCATAAAATCATGGAACTCTAATGCCCATAGTTAGTAGTAATGCTCTATTTCATGAGCCTGAGATACCAAAAAATTCAAATGACTTGATTTTATAAATGGTCCAAAGAATGAGTGCTAACTTTCTTCACCTAAAAAAATAAGTAGGAAATATAGGGTGGGATATAACATAAACTGTGCTTCTCAAATCTTCAATAGGCCTCCAAACAAGTTTCATGATAACAAAAATAATGGATCATCTGAAAACATACAAATAAAAATTTTTGATATAGATTTGGCTGGTCATTTCAATGTTTTTGAAACATCTCAAGGTGAAAGGGATAAAACTAAAATTATGCCTATCCAAGACAATATTGTAGGGACATCTAGATTTGTAAAGACATCTCAAGGTTTAATGATAGAGGCTTTTTATTTTCCATTTAAAGAGGAAATTGAACCTAAAGATACTCTATAAGAAGTAATAACTCTTCAAGATAAAAAATCCCAAGAACAAGATCAAACACAAGTTAACTTCTCTTCAGAAGATAGCTATGAGGACACTTCAAATGAAGTCACTAATGAAATAGAGGATACTAGTGAAGAAGATGAACATGGGTAGTAATTACACCAAGATTTCTTGAAATAAAATGAGGTGTCCCAAGAAGGAAATGATGTCCTATAAATCCCAAAACTAGATGAGCTAGAACTCAATTTGGTAAAAGAACTACCTTTCTTCACCAAGGATGAAGATGAAGCAAGTGAAATAAATCAATGAATTCATCAATTGGTTAGAAGTATGGGACCAATATGTTTCTAATGGTAAGATTATATAGGAGAATAATTCATTTGATTAAGATGAAGAATCCTTTTGGGATGACTTGGAATATTTTTGTGTAAAGATTGGTAGTCCATTTCCACCTCAAAAAGAACCTAGTGAAAATAATAGTCTAAGGATGCTAGCTGAGCTACCATTATTGAGTGAAGATGATATAATCCACTATCTATCTATGTATGAAGTAGGACTATCACTCTTACTATAAATTAAAATAATTTGGAATGAAGATGATTGGGTTTTAAACTGATATCTTCAACCTATATACTAGAGAATGGAAATAAGAAACCAAGATGCATCACCTAGAAGACACAAACATGTAAAGGATCTTATACACAAAAAGGGGATAATAAATGGAAATAATATTTCCTCAATATTATATGGTAGGATAAATAAATTACATTTGATCCTAGAGGTATGTTTTGTGTGTAGTTACTATAGGACTTAGATTAATTTCTTGTTCTTTCTTTCTTGTCCCTTGTTTGTGTATAACACCTATACATATTTATTTGCTTGATTCCTTTTCTTTATGTTAATTTTATTATTTTTATTTTTTCCTCACTTATAATAATTCCTTTGGATATCCCTCATCTCAACCTTCACCTAATTACTCAGGAACTCCACATGTTCAGGAATCTAGGTATGAACCTTAAGTAAGTGTTGACCATGGATTTGAAATGCAAGATGTATGTTATAGTTTGGAGAAAATAGTAATGTCTAATGGATAGGTTGGTTATTTCATAAGGTTTTAAACCTTGTTTTGGTCTAATATTTGATTTAATAATAATTGAACATGTGGGTGAAATTTTTAACTATTAGGACAATCATGTTTACACTTAACAAACATTATTGCTTGTGACAAGGGTTGCAACCATAGGTGATTATCTGAAAATCAAACATGTGACAATATCCCTAAACCTAGCTATCTTGGTTCCCAACCTTTACTAGAAAGAAAAAAAATGGCCTAAAAAACAAAAATAAGATCTTATTACAAAATTCAAAGGGCTTTCGAAATCAGAGGTGATCTAGGTAATCTCCATTGAGGTTGTGGATGCCTGGTTGGTAGCATATCAAGGCCTTAAATAAAGCCAAAGGCATCTCTATCAGAGCTATGGATTCTTGTCTAGTAGTGGAGAAATCACCAATCCTTTATTGAGCTAAAGCATGGTTCCTTATGAATATCCAAACATGTTATAAGTCAATGTTAATGGTTAAAGGAATGAAATCTGGAAGTTGTTCCCTAAATCACATGGAAAATATTAATTGTAATTAAAGCACACACACATCATGACTAGTTTTTAATGTTTGAGCTTAATTTTTCATATGCAAAACTTGTTTCAACCATAAATTGATTTAAATAAAGGTGACTAATCAAGTAGAATAACTAACCTAATTATTAGTGTAAACTAGAGTCTCTAACTTCTAACATATTACTATGTTTCCCCTAGAAGTCACCATTTATTGAGGTCAATATACCCCCATTCTTGAAAAATGGGTACACTTGTGTTAAATTGTGCAAATTTGTACCTAAAATTTGAGAATTCACCTGATCAGAGTGTCACTAGCATGATTGCAAAATATTTTTTATTTGAAGATCATTCATGCCTAGTTTGGTTAGCATAATTGCACATGATTCTAGTTTTCCCTTATCTAAATTTGCTAACTTTAGATCTCTATATTTTCTAGCTATAGGTCCAATGAGTTATTATTATAATGATTGATGCTTGGATTTCATGATTTTAATGTTAACTTGATCTTTACTATCTTTTAGTATGTTGAAAATCAAATTAAATTACCAAACCCTTATTCTAAGTTTGGTCTAAGTACTTCTTTTTGAATTCAAATTTGGTGGGAGATTTTATTTAGATTTTACATAAGAACATTTTAAATATGTTATGGTCTTAGTTTAATTTGTTTGTCCTAAGGCTTGGCCCTATTTTTTTTGGTTATTTTTGTTTGGTAAACTTTTTGAACTTTGCATTTTTGACCCTTTAAAACTTTTGTTCCATAAAAATTTGCCCTTCAAAATTTTTGTTTTGAAAAAAATTGGTCTTCAGGGGAAATGAGTCAAACATTTTGGCTGAGATAATTTCCTCAAAATAATACACCTTGAGAATTTTTGGTTAGGATAATTTCCCTAAAAGGATACCCTTCAGCTTCTTTGAAATGACCTTTTAACTTTTTTAAATTACCCTTTAGGCCTTTTTTTGCCCTAATTAATTCCTTCAAAACTTTTGTCCCAAACATTTTGCCTGATGATATAGAACCTACAGGATAATTAATTCATACATTTTTTCTGACAAAATTGGTCTTTGAAATAATTTCCCTTGATAAAAATGTTAAATAATTCCCTAACAATATACATGCTAAAGACATTTTGTCTGACTAGAAACTTTAATATAAGATTTTAGCCTAACTTTTATATCATTCCCATGCCCTAAATTTAATATTTCCTATTGTTCATAGGGAACCAATCATGCTCGAATACTTGGATCATAATCTATTATAGACATTTAATCAAATGAAAATATTGGATGGTGTGATATCAATATTGAAAATTCAAGCCATGATAAAAAGGTTAAAGCTCAAGCATGTCCCTAAGATAAATGGTCCATGTTAGCTTAGATGAGATTGATCTAATAAAGAAAAATGAGAATGGATTATTCAAAGCCCCAAAATAATGACAAGTGGAAAGCTCAACAAATAATTTTGAGGATGTGTTTAAAATTGACAGTCACATTCCTGTCAATGCCATTCACATAGACGTTAATTGATGGTTTCAAGGACATCAAATTTAAGATGGTAAATAGTTTTGAGAATGTGTTTAAAATTGATGATCATGCACCCATCAAATATGTTCATGTGGAATTCAATTTATTATCATTATGCTATCAAATGTCAGATAGCAAATAGTCCTAAGGACACGTTTAAAATTGATGGTCATGCACTCGTCAAATATGTTCATGTAGATGTAAAATGATGGTCACAAGGTCTAGTTTACCACATGATTCTATCTTTCCCTTATCTAAATTTTATAACTTTGGTTCTCTATATTTTCCAAATGTAGGTCTATTTAGGTCTAATTGGAACACATGATGCTTGGATTTCATGATTTTAATGTTAACTTAATCTTTACTAGTCTTTGGTCTATTGAAAATCAAATTAAATTAATAAACCCTTATTCTATGTTTAGTCTAAATACTTATTTTTGAATGTAAATTGGGTGGGATATTTTATTTAGATTTTACATGGGAAAACTTTAAATATGTTATGGTCTTAGTTTAATATGTTTATCCTAAGGCTTGGTCCTATTTTATTTGATTATTTTTGTCTGGTAAACTTTTCAAACATTGCATTTTTTACCCTTTAGAACTTTTATTCCAAAAAAAAATTCCCTTTGGAAATTTTGTTCCACAAAAATTTGGTCTTTGGGGGAGATGAGTTAGACATTTTATCTAAGATAATTTCCTTGAAAGAATACATCTTCAAAAAAATTGGTTGGGACAATTTCCCTAAAAGGATACCCTTTGAATTCTTTGAAATGACCCTTATAATTTTTCAAATGACACTTCAAGACTTTTGTCCCTTACTAATTCCTTCAAACTTTTTGTCTCAAGAATTTTTTTCAATGAAATAGACCTCATAGGATAATTTCTTCAAATATTTTGTCTAATAAAATTGGTCTTCAGAATAATTTCCCTAGACAAAAAGACCAAAATAATTCCCTAATGATATACATGTTGCAAACATTTTATCCTACTAGAAACTTTAATATACGATATTAGCCTAAGTTTTATATCAATCCCATGCCCTAAATTTAATATTTCCTATTATTTATAAGGAACCAATCATGTTTAACTTCCTAGATCATAATATATGGAATGTATTTGATCGTATGAAAGATTGGATGGTGTGATATCGATATTGAAAAGTCAAGCCACAACAAAAGGGTTAAAGCTTGAGCATGTCCCCAAGATTAATTATCCACATTAGCTTTAATGATATTGATCCAATATATCATAATGAGAATTAAAAATTCAAATTCCCAAAATAATGATAAGTGGCAAGCTTATAAAATAGTTTTGAGGACATGTTTAAAATTAGCGGTCACATGCCCGTCAATGACATTCACATGAATGTCAAGTGGTAGTCATGAGGACATCAAATTTAAGATATAAAATAGTTATAAGTATGTGTTTAAAATTAATGCCCATGTGCTTGTCAAATATATTCACGTAGACATCAATTGATGGTGGTAAAGATGTCAAATTTAAGATATCAAACAGTCCTGAGGATGTGTTTAAAATTGGTAGTCATGCATCCATCAAAGAAATTCACACAGATGTAAAGTAATGATCATGAGGGCATCAATTTTGAGATAGTATAGATCTCCAAATATGAGTTTAAAATTGATGGTCACATGACTATCAAAGATGTTTATGTGGATTTAAATTTATGGGCATGTGGATGTCAATTTTAAGATAGATACTTGGATCTAAATTGTCAAAAGATATACAAACCATGTTAATTCATGCAAATGGATTAGATAGTGCAAGATCAAAACTATTTTTTCAAAGGTAATGCTCATATTTTTTATAAGATGAGTAGGATACCATGGAGATGCCACATCAGATCCATGTGGGTGTAATGTGCCAAATTAGAGACCTTGTGGACCTAGTAATGCAAAGGTAGAGATCTAAGCTCATGATGTTTGAACTATATGCCACTATTAGAACACTATTAAAACCTTCAAAAGTACCTTGTCAAAACATGATAGCCCTAATTAGGCCCTATAAATGTTATACTTGAGCCAAAGAGGCTAAATTATCATCTATGTAAAGGTAATTTGATCTTGATTTCATTAGTGAGTAGTCTAATAAGCCATGGAAACTTAGAGCAATGTTTCCTGAGGAAACATGGAATTATATTTTGACCTTATATGCTAGAAAGTAGGAACCAAAGAAAATTTGAGCTAGATGACAATAGGGTGATGGACCTAATCCTAAACAAAAGAGAAGAGGATTACTAAAGGCCAAGAGCATCAAAGAACCATGAAGATCTTGCAGTAGCACAGGGGTCCCAAACATTAAGAGACTTAGGAATATCATTCCTATAGTTAAATATTATCCATTTTGAAAGTATAATATTCTATTTGTAAAACATGTATTGTTTTTAAAATATAATGCCTATATATATATATATATATATATATATATATATATATATATATATATATATATATATATATATATATATATATATCCATTCAGAGAGTCTATTGTATTTATAGAACATTTGTCGAAAGGATAGTTATCCATACACTTGTACTTTTTTAATTGGTTGGTAATAACTAAAATGCTTCCTTGCATCTTATAAAAGGAACATGATCAATTGTAATAAGGGTGGAGTTCTTAGAGCCAAAATCACTTTGTGAAATTTTGAGAAATTCTAAAAAGTTTGTCCATATTTATTTGTTTAATTTTCTACCATGGGCTCTCTCTCTCACTCACTCATTTATTTTGACTTCCAGATTTGAATAGTTATTTTAAATTATTTGTGTGTACATTTGATTTTAGAGATGTTAATTTGTCTAAATTCTATTTTAACTTAATTTTTTTAGGTTTATTTCTTTTTCTTACTCTTCTTGCATTTAGGCTAATTTTCTTTGCTTGCAGAGGTAAATCTTTAAAGTGAACTAGGTTCTTATTTGAATTATTTCCACCTTCTTTAGGAGCTTGCCTAATGTATGATAGGATTTTGGCTTAATTTATTTCATGTTACACATTGGTTAAGTGAATGCCTAGATGATATTTGAAATTTATCATGATGTTTGGAATGAAGATCAACAACTTCTCTTTTATGCCCTAACCTTCCTTTTGTTCCTTTTTTAACCAAATCACTTTAGTGTAATATTCATTGAAAATAATCATTTTAGATTAGTCTTTAGATTAATTATTGATCATAATTCACCATCCTTTGCATAGTATACTAGATATTTTGCATAGATCTACTATTTGTCCATGGTGGCTCCCAACCACCAAATATTATAAATATTATGAAACATTTACTTGTTTTGCCTCTATTCCATCAAAGATAATAGTATTATCATAACCTATAACTCATGTGTTACGTTTTTAGGAATTATAAAATGATAAGTGTTTCTTAAACACTCTTATAACCTATGGTACACATTTAGGCATCAACTGGGAGGAGCTTTACTGGTGCTAAAAGGAGGGATTTTAGATAAATCTTTGTGAATTTGTGAAATCTTTACTAATTTTGTTGTATTTTGACCAAAGGTTGGTGTATTATTTATATATTTGTGTGATCCTTCACTCAATTATGTAAATATCATCAATATTTATGATTTTAGACCAATATTTAGGCTTCATTTAGCCAAATATCAATATTCTTTGAAGATCCATGGATATTTGTGCAAAAGTAGTTCATGATTTGTGTATTCCCCACATTTAAGGTTAGTAATATCAATTTTGTATATAAATTGATTGGTTATTTGCAAATTTTGGTTTATTCAAGCTTATATGTGTAAATATCCCTCTCATTCATCAATCTAGATGTACCCTTAAGCTTATTAGTTAATATAGTCATGTTTTATCATATTTATGCAAAATTGACTTAATGTGCAAACTTAATCATTGTACTTTGCAAATATTGGTTTGATGCATCATATTTTAAATAGGTTTTAAGGTCACAAACTAGAATTTCCAAATTCAAGATAGAGGAAAGTGTAAAATTTCAATGTCTCAACCAACATCACCAAGTTAGGGTGTTCATGTGTTCAAGGTATGGCTTGGCTAGGTGGTTCTTCAATCAATGTGCCAGGTATAGTACATGATCTTCCTCAAAATCCTCAAAGGTAATTTCCTTATTTTAGTCTTTATAATGTTGTCACTACTAAAAAACACATTAAATCATTCAAGGATTATTTGAGATTGTTAATTGTAGTTCATGAAGATGTAGTGTGTAAATTGTTCCCATTACCTTTTAGATATGTTACATATGATTGGCTTCTCAGCCTACCTAAGAATTACATTACTAGTTGGAATTAATTTAATAATATTTTCATTGATCAATTTGGTAAAATCATTAGTCCTTGTGTCCTATACCAAAAATTCATCATAGTGAAGAAGAATAAGAATGAGACCATAAGAGCCTTCAATGTTAGGTTCTAAAATATGTTCAGTAGGACCACAACTCCTTACAGACCTATTGAGGCTTTAGCCTTGAAAATCTATAAGGATGCCTTGGATCCTATGACCTATGTGTTCTTGGAAATATCTATAAATTACATTAATAAATTATCATTAGATTATGCTAAAGCTATGATCATTATTGACTAGATGCAATGCAAAGGTCAAATGCCATACTCCATCCCTAATGCCAATTAGAATATACCTATTCTAAACCAAACTCTAATTTTTAACCAATTACTATTGAGTCATCCATATCTTGGCCAAAACCTAGGGTTCTTGAATAGTATTGCTAACAATCTTCATCCACAATATCATGGAACTCTAATGCCCACAACTAGTAATAATGCTCCAATTTATGAGCCTAAGCCACACAAAAAATCAAATGTCTTGATTTTATAAATGGTCCAAAAATTAAGCACTAAATTTCTTCAGTTGCAAAAAAAAAGGAAACACAAGGTGGTTCTAATAGAAACTATGTTTTTCAAATATTCTATAGGCCTCCAAATAGGTTTCATGATAACATAAATAATGGATCATTTGAAAACATATAAATGAATTCTTATTTTATATATTTGGTTGATCATTGTAATGTTTTTGAAACACCTTGAGGTGAAAAGAATACAACTAAAATTATTCTTGACCAAGACAATATTGTAGGGACATATAGATTTACAAATACATCTCAAGGTTTCATGATAGAGGCTTTTGATTTTACACTTGAAGAGGAAAGTGATCCTAAAGATACTCTAGAAGAAAGAACAACTCTTCAAGATGAGCATCCCTAGGAAAAATATTAAATACAAGCTAACTTCTCCTAAGAAGATACATATGAGGACACTTCATATGAAGTCACTAATGGAATAGATGATACTACTAAAGAAGATGACCATGGGTATAAATTACACCAAGATTTTTTGTAAGAAATTGAGGTGTCCCAAAAAGGCAATTATGTCCTAGAAATCCCAAAACTAGATGAGATAGAACTCAATTGCATAAAAGATATACCTTTCATCACCAAGGATGAAGATGAAGTGGGTAAAATAGTTCAAGAATCATCATATGACTTCATCAAAAGGTTAAGAGTATGAGACCAACATGTTTATGATGGTAAGATACTAGATGAGCATCATTCAATTGATTAGGATGAAAAAGCCTTTTGGGATGACTTTGAAAATATTTGTGTAGATATTGGTAGTCCATTTCTACCTCAAAAATAGTCCAATGAAAACATTAGTCTGTAGATGCTATCCACGCTACCATTATTGAGTGAATATGATATAAGCCATTATCTATCTATGGATGAAGTAGAACAAGCACTCCTACTACAAAGTAAAATAATTTAGGATGAAGATGATTAGGTTTTAAACCCATATCTACAACTTATGTACTAGAGAATGGAAACAGGAAACCAAGTTTCATCACCTAGAAGACACAAGCATGAAAATGCTCCTATCCACAAGAAGGGGCTATTGAATAGAAATAATCATTCCTCAATATTCTATGGTAGGATAAATAACTTTTTAATTGATCCTAGAGGTAATTTATTTGTTTACTTAGTATAGGACTTAGATTAATTTCTTGTTCTTTCCTTCCTATCCCTTATTTGTGTATAACACATATACATATTTGCTTACTTATTTCCTTTGATTTCTATTCCTTTTCTTACTGTGATTTGTTACTCACTTCTAATAATTCCTTTGGATATCCCTTAGCACAATCTTCACCAAATTACTCAATAACTCCCTAAGTTGAGGAATACAAGTATGAACCTTAAGCAAGTGTTGACCATGGATTTGAAATGTCGGTTGTATGTTATACTATAGAGAAAGTAGTAAGGACTAATGGATAGGTTAGTTATTTCATAAGGTTTCAAACCTTTTTGTAATCTAAGCTTGGCTATAAAAATAATTACACATGTGGGATGGAAGTTTAAACTATTAAGACACAGTCATGTTTTTACTTAATAAACGTTATTGCCTAGAATAAAGGTTGTGAACATAGGTGATTGTCTAAAGATAAAAAATTTGACCAAATCCCTAAACCTAGCTAAGTTGGTTCCCAACCTTCACCGAAAATCTAAAAATGACCTAAAATATAAAAATAAGAGATTATTGTAAAATTCAACTAGTTTTCTAAAGTAGAGGTGATTCAGGTAATCTCCATTAGGGTTATGGATGCCTAGCTAGATAGAAGCAAAATAAGGCCTTGAGTGGAGCCAAAGGCATCTCTATTGGGGGTATGGATACTTGGCTAGTATTAGAGTAATACCCAATCCTTTCCTAAGCTAAAACATGGTTATTAATGAATATATAAACATGTTGTAAGTTAATTTTTATGGTTAAAGGCATGAAATATGGAAGTTATTCCCTAAATCCCATGGCAAACAATAAGTGGAATCAAATCACACACACAACATGACTAGGTTTTGATTTTTGATCTCAATTATTCATATGTAAGACTTGTTTCAACCACAAATTGATCTAAATAATGGTGAATGATCAAGTGGAATAATTAACTTAATTATTAGTCTAAACCAAAGTCTCTAAGGTCTAACATATTACTATGTTTTGCTTATAATTCACCATTTGTTAAGGTCAACATACCCCCATTCCTAAAAAATGGGGACTTTTATGTCAAATTATAAAAATTTGTACCTAAAAATTGAAAATTCACTTGATTAGAGTGTTACTAGTGTGTTTGCACAATATTTTTTTATTTGAAGATCATACACACCTGGTTTGGTTAGCATATTTGCACATGATTCTAATTTTCCTTTGTCTAAATTTGCTAACTTTGTATTTATATGTTTTTAAGCTATAGGTCCAATAAGGTCTACATGGAATGAATGATGCTTAGATTTCATAATTTTAATGTTAACATAATCTTTTCTAGCCTTTGATCAATTAAAAATCAAATTTAATTGCTAAACCCTTAGTCTTATTTTGGTCTAAGTACTTCTTTATGAATTCAAATTTGGTGAGATATTTTATTTATATTTTACATGGGAACCCTTTAAATATGTTATGGTCTTAGTTTAATTTTATTATCCTAAGGTTTGGTCCTATTTTGTTTGGGTATTTTTATCTGATAAACTTTTGGACTTTGCATTTTTTACTCTTAGGAACTTTTATTCCATGAAAATTTTCCCTTCATAACTTTTGTTCCACAAGAATTTGGTCTTTGGGGGAAATGAGTTAGACATTTTGGCTGGGATAATTTCTCAAAAATAATATTCTCTTAGAAATTTTTGTGGGGATAATTTCCCCAAAAGGATACCTTTTGGCTTCTTTGAAATGACACTTCAACTTTTTGAAATTACCCTTTGATCCTTTGTTTTGCCATAACTAATTCCTTCAAATTTTTTATCCTATGAATTTTGACTGATGAAATAGAGCCTATGGGTTAATTTATTTGGATATTTTGTCTGATGATATCGGTATTCAAAATAATTTCCCTAGATATAATGCCCAAAATAATTCCATGATGATATACATTCTACAGACATATTATATACCTAGAAAATTTAAGCTAAGATGTTAGCCTAAGTTTTATATCATTCCCGTACCCTAATTTTAATATATCCTAATATTCTCATGGAACCAATCACATTAAACTTATTAGATCATAATCTATGGTTCACATTTAATTGATGAAAATATCAAATGGTGCAAGATCAATATTGAAAAGTCAATCCATGATAAAAAGGTTAAAGCCTGAGCATATCCCCAAGATCAATGGTCCATGTTAGCTTGAATGGGATTGATCCATTAGATCATAATGAGTATTGATAATTTAAATCCCAAAAACAATGACAAGTGGCAAGCTTAATAAATAATTCTGAGGACATGCTTAAAATTGAAGGTCACATGCTCATTAATGACATTCATGTGGACGTCAATTGATGGTCATCAAGACATCAAATTTAAGATGGAAAATATTTATGATTATGTGTTTAAAATAAAATCCACATGCTTATCAAATATGTTCATATGGACATTAATTGATGGTCATGAGGATGCCGAATTTAAGATAAAAAATAGTCCCAAAGATGTGTTCAAAATTGATGGTCACATTTCTATCAAATATGTTCACATGGACATCAAATGATGGTCATAAGAACATCAATTTTAAGATAGTAGATAACTTTGAATATGAGTTTAAAATTGATGGTCATGTGCCCATCAAAGATGTTAACATGGACATCAATTAATGGACATACATATGTCAATTTTAAGATAGCTACTTGGATCCAAATTATCTAAAGATCTACAGACCACATTGATTCATACAAATGGATTAGATGGTGTTAGATCAAAGATGGTTTTTCAAAGGAAATGGTCATATTTTTTATAGTTATTATAAGTATGCCATGAAGATGCCACATCAGAGCCATGGGGATGCAATGTGCCAAATTGGAGACATTATAGACTTGGTAATGTAAAGATAGAGATCTAAGATAATGATATTTGAACTATTTATCACCATTAAAATACTATTAAAACCTTCAAAAGTACCCTATAAAAACATGAGAACCCTAATCAAGCTCTGTGAACATTATACTTGAGTTGAAGAGGCTGAATTATCATCTATGTAAAGGTAATTCAATCCAGAGTCCACCAGTGAGCATTCTAATAAGCCATGGTAGCTTAGAGGAGTGTTTCCTAAAGGAACATGGAATTCTATTTTGATCTTAGATGCTAATAAATAGGAACCAAAGTAAATTTGGGTTATATGATATTAGGGTGATGTACCTAATCCTAAACAAAAGAGAAGAGGATTACTGAATGCCAAGAGAATCAAAGAACCATGAAGATCTTGCAGTAGTATAGGGGTCCCAAAGGTTAAGAGACTTATGAATATCCTTCCTATGGCTAAACATTATCCATTTTAAAAGTGAAATATTATATTTGTAAAGGCATGTGCTATTTTTAAAACACATTACCTATAGATCAATCCATTGGGAAAGTCTAATGTATCAATAGAACATATGTGGAAAGGATGGTTGTCCTACACTTGTACTTTTTTAATTATTTGGGACTAATCAACATGGTTCCTTGCATCTTATAAAAATAGCATTATAAATTATAATAAGGGGGGAGTTATTAGAGCCAAAATCACTTCGTAAACTTTTAAGTAATTAATACACTCAAAGAATTCTAAAAAAATTTATCCATATTTCTTTGTGTCTTTTATTACCATGGCTTTTCTTTCTCACTTGTTTGTTTTGACTTCAAAATTTGAATAGTTCTTATGAATTTTTGGCATGCACATTTGATTGTAGATATGTTAACTTGTGTTAGTTCTATGTTAACTAAAATTTCTTAGGTTCATTTCATTTTCTTACTCTTCTTGCATTTGGGCTAATGTTATTTTATTATAGAGGTAAATGTTTAAAGTGAACTAGGTTCTTATCTAGATTATTTCTACCTTCCTTAGAAGCCTACCTAATGTGTGATAAGATTTTTGCTTAAGTTTTTTCATGTTACAAATTGGTTAAGTGCATGCCTAGATGATATTTAAACTTTGTCATGATGTTTAGAATGAAGATAATCAACATCTCTTTTCTACCCTACCCTTACTTTTGCTCCTTTTTTAACCATATCACTTTAGTGTAATATTCATTGTAAACACCCATCTTATATTAGTCCTTAAATTAGTTATTAATCATAATTCACCATACTTAGCATAGTATACTAAATATTTTACAAATATCTACTACTTGGCCATGTTGGTTCCCCACCAAATATTATAAATATTGTGAAACGGTCACTTGTCCTACCTCTTTTCCATAAAAAGATAATAGGATTATCATAACCTATAACTCATGCATTGAGTTCTTAGGAATTTTAAAATGATAAGTTTTTCTTAAAAACTCTAGGCACCTTTTTTACACATTTAGGCTTCAATAAGGAGGATCTTCATTATTGCTAGAAGGAGGGACTTTAGCTAGATCTTTGTTAAATTTTAGAATCTTTGCTATTTGTTATGTATTCTAATCAAATATTGGTGTATTCTTTACATATTTGTGTTATCCTTTACTCAATTATGTAAATATCCTTGATATTTATGGTTTTCAACCAATCTTTAGGCTTCCTTTAGCCAAAGATCAATATTATTTGAAGATCCATGGATATTTGTGTAAAGGTGGTTCATATTTTGTGTATTCCCCATGCTTAAGGTTAGTAATAGGAATTTTGTACAAATATTGTTTGGTTATTTGAAAATTTGAGTTTATTAGATCTTAGATGTGTTTAAAATTGATGGCCACATGCCCATCAAAGATGTTCATGTGGATGTCAATTGATGGTCACAAGGATTTCAAATTTATGATAACAAATAGTCCCAAGGACATGTTTTAAATTAATGATCATGCACCTATAAAAAACATTCATGCATACATCAAATGATATTAACAAGATGTCAATTTTTAGATAGTAGAGAGATCTGAATATTAATTTAAAATTGATGGTCATACACCCATAAAATATGTTCTTATGGACATCAATTGACAATAACATGGACATCAATTTTAAGATAGTTTCTTGGATCGAAATTGTCTAAATATTTATAGACCACATTGATTCATGAAAATGGATCAGATGTTTTGAGATCAAAGCTAGTTTTTTAGAATAAATAGTCATATTTTTTATAGTGCTGAGTAAGATGAGATGGAGACACCATAAATATGCCACATCAGAGTTTCATGGGTGTAATGTGCTAAATTAGAGACCTTACAGACCTAGTAATGCAAAGGTAGAGATTTAAGCTCATGATGTTTGAACTAATTTCATCCATTAGAACATTATTGAAACCTATAGAAGTACCCTAGAGAAATATGAAAACCCTAATCAGGCCCTATGAATGTTATACTTGAGCTGAAGAGGCTAAATTCTCATTGATATAAAGTTAATTTGATCGAGAGTCTAGCAATGAGCATTGTAATAAGCCATCTTAGCTCAAACTAGGGTTTCTTGAGAGAACACATAATTATATTTTGACCTTGGATGTTGAGAATAAGGAACCAAATGAAATATGGGCTAGACAACAATAGGGTGATGGACCTAATCCTAAACAAAAGAAAAGAGGATTATTAAAGGCCAAGAGCATCCAAGAACCATGAAGATCTTATAGTAGCACAGGGATCTAAAAGGTTAAGATATTTATGAATATACTTCCTTTAGATAAATATTGTCCATTTTGAAAGTGGAATATTTGGTTTATAAAGGAATGTGTTTTTTGTAAAATAGACTACATGTAGATTAGTCCATTGGGAAAATCTAGTATATTTCTAGAATATTTATGGAAAGGATAGTTATCCCTACACTTGTACTTTTTTAATTAGTTGGGACTGATTGACATGCTTCCTTGCATCTTATAAAAATAACATTATCAATTTTAATAAGGGGGAGTTCTTAGATACAAAATCATTTCATAAAATTTTGAGAAACTAATACAAGCAAGGAATTATGAAAAGTTTGTCCATATTTGTTTATGTATTTTTTTACCATGGATTTTCTCTCTCACTTAAAAATTTTAATATTTATTATTCTATGAACATTTAATTGTAGACATGTTAACTTGTGCTAATGCTAATTTAACTTTTTGTTCTTAGGTTCATTTCATTTTATTACTCTTCTTGCATTTGGGCTAATGTTGTTTACTTACAGAGGTAATTCTTTAAAGTGAACCAAGTTATTATTTACATTATTTCCACCTTCCTTAGAAGCCTAACTAATGTGTGATATGATTTAGGCTTAAGATATTTATTGTTATAAATTGGTTAAGTGCATGCTTGTTTGATATTTGAACTTTGTCATGATGTTTAGAATAAAGATCACTAAAATCTCTTTTTTACCCTACCCTTATTTTTGCTCCTTTTTTAACCTGATCACTTTAGTGTAATCTTCATTTTAAATACCCATCTTACATTATTCAATAGATTAGTTCTTGATCATAATTCACCATTCTTAGCATAATATAATGCATATTTTACATATATCTATTTGGCCATGGTGGCTCCCAACCATCAAATATTATAAATATTATGAAATAGTCACATGTTCTACCTCTGTTTCATCAAAGATAATAGGATTATCATAACCTAAAACTCATGCATTGATTTATTAGAAAATATAAAATGATAAGTGTTTCTTAAACACTTTAGGCACCTATGGTACACATTTAGGTATCAACAATAGGCTAATTCTATAATCCAAACCTTGTTATTATATATATATATATAGTAACCACGTTTGGATTATAGAATTAGCCTATTTTTGATACCTAAATGTGTACCATAGGTGCCTAAAGTGTTTAAGAAACACTTATCAATATATATATATATATATATATATATATATATATATATATATATATATATATATATATATATCCCTACCCTTCTTTTTGCTCTTTTTTTAACCTAGTCACTTTATTGTAATCTTCATTGTAAATACCCATCTTACATTAGTCCATAGATTAGTTCTTGATCATAATTCACAATTCTTAGCATACTATAATGCATATTTTACATAGATCTACTATTTGGCCATGGTGGCTCCCAACCATCAAATATTATAAATATTATGAAACAGTCACATGTTCTACCTCTGTTTCATCAAAGATAATAGGATTATCACAACCTACAACTCATGCATTGATTTATTAAAAAATATAAAATGATAAGTGTTTATTAAACACTCTAGGCACATGTGGTACACATTTAGGCATCAACAATCTAAACCTGGTTTATATATATATATATATATATATATATATATATATATATATATATATATATATTTAGGGGTATGAATATAACTTAGGTCATTTAAGTCTTGTAGAATTATATTCATACCCCTGAATAATATATATATATATATATATATATATATATATATATATATATATATATATTCATTATTTATATAATAACATATAATCAAGTATATCCATAATTATTTTTATTTTGTTTACTATTCAATATACAATCCAAATCCCTACCCAAATTAAAATACATAAAATTCATTGCCTACTATGAAAATGAAAGGCTTACAACTATATTTCTACTTCTAGGTTAAATTCCCTAAATTTCCCCTCACCCTATACAGGTTTCTATCTGTGTTTGTGCATTATTGTTCATTATTGTTTATATCCACAAAATGGTTCAACATGATAATTCAGAGTCCAAAACTCTACCGAGTATAGTATAATACCCATAAAAAGAAATAGTTACACCCTGAAATATTTTCCTAGGGTTATCCATTATTTATGTCAAATATATAAACATATTTTTTTTTACATAGTTACTCAAGTTTTTAAATTTTTAAACAACAAAAAATAAAATTCATTCCTCATAGGATTTATTCAAAATCCATTTTTCATAGCAAGGGTTTCAAACCAGGGCCATTTTACTAGGGTTTAGGGTTATATGATGGGTTTTTTGGATGGATAAGACATCCACAAGGTGTTGGAGATTTTTTCATGATGTGTCCAAGGTGACCAAGGATGTTGATGAGGTGTCATGTGTACTAGAATGATAATGAGAAAGTGTGCTTCAACATATTTTAGTGTTTCTACATGTTTCTTCAATGTTGGACTTAGTGAGACAATTTATGGATGTTATTGATATTATGGACATGTTAAAATGACCCTATGGGGTGTTATGAGTTCTTTGAATGCTTTTGGAAATGAAAGGAATTCATCAGAGTATTCATATGAGTGTTTAGGTTCAAGTAGTCATTTTGGTAGACAAGGATGAGTAAGAAGTTTGATTATGTCATATTTCACATGTATGAAGGTTTCAAGATTACTTTTATACATGGATGGATTACCCTATTATATTTTTTCATGTGGTTTAAATTTCAGGTTTGCACATGAAATGTAGCTAAAGTTATTAAAGTGCAATGTTGGCTTCTCAGACAAAGTTCAATAAGTTTCCATACTTAGAAAAATTTATGATATCAAATATCTATGATGAATGCTCAATTAGATAAAATATCTAATGATGATCATCTAATATGACTATATAAGGATCTAATAGAGTGCATGATCTTGTTATATTGTGATCCAATGGTGCATGTGAAGTTAATATGCCAAAGGTTCCTGAGATTGCATGTGTTAGTGACATGTGTTTCAATCTTGATGATTTGATAGAAGATAAATAACACATGAGGTGTTTGTAGATATGGATATTTAAAATGTGTCCTTATTCAAATAGTCAATGTGTAGAAGGCACATGAGGATGCCAAGTGTCTTAATCATCGAATCAATGATCAATGATTAACAATGAGCGTTAAAGAGTTAAAGTCAAGAAGTTCATGAAGAGTTCAACATATCATATTTTTTCAAATTTTTTAGGGGACATGAGATGGTGACAAGTGTCATATGTTTTGTATTTACATAGTGACCATTGGAATTTTAATATTCAAATTTGTGAAGGAAAACTAGTTATGGGTCTTTTGAGCTATAACTTCTGATATATGTAGAATCTGATATTGGTGTAAAAGGAAATGTTGTAGAGAACTTCAAGGCACATCCAACAATTTTTATTAAAAGGTTTTAATGTTTGTAAAGTTATATATATTTAGCTCTAAATTTGAATATATGTTCATTCATGGTGGTTATATGTACAAAATAATGTTTGAACAATTTGTGCTATAGCAAAAAAGTGTTTTGGTAAGAGTAATCACCTAAAGTTATTTTAGAGGTCATATGGAGTGGACCCATGTATTTGAAAGTGATGTTATGTTATTAATTTACTTGATGAATTTCTAAAGGGGTAATAGTTCTCCATTAGACCTATAAGGGCTACTAAGGTCTAATTGAAAGGTTTAGCTACTTAAGTGTGACCCATGGATGCTATGGCTGACCTATGAAAATGAATTTGACCGGTGTCTTAGCATGATAGAATTCTTAAGTATTAAGACAAGTATTTTGTCTAACCTATAAGTTTATATTCATGAAGACTTTATAAAGAGTTAAGAGTAAGGTAATGGTTTGTAGAATTTATGTGAATGTGTTGAGAGAACATAAGATAGAGATGAAGGAAAGAGAGCAAAGGGGGTGTGCTCAGTACATATCAGATTGAAGATGAGTGAAGAAACATACATATATCTAAAAGGGATGTCTAGATGCATTGTTTGTATGAGCAAGTTTGAGGGTGTGTTATGATTTGAAAGAGAGAGTAGAGTTGACAAGTGTGGAATTGAGTGAAGGAAAGACACTTTAGAAGAGAAGGTATAGGTTAGTGAGGACCATTAGAGTGTGACAAAGATTAGACATGTTTATCTGATAAATTTGATAAAGATGAATACATAGGCCATTAGA
This sequence comes from Torreya grandis, assembly GCA_037957365.1. Lineage (NCBI taxonomy): Eukaryota > Viridiplantae > Streptophyta > Pinopsida > Cupressales > Taxaceae > Torreya > Torreya grandis. The sequence continues at coordinate 1,856,798 of JARHVA010002459.1, forward strand.
CCTAATAATCCTAGAAGAGGTTGATTCAGAGAGTAAGCCCTAGAGGCTATTTAAGAGAGATAGAGGGGTGAAGAAGAGTGAAAGTAAGAGAAGTCCATCATCAAGTTTGGAATAAATTATATTAAATTTGGAGATTAGATTAAGGTATCTGAGTGGGTGCTTGGTTTCCTACAGGGTTGGTTCCTCCTTATGGTATGGATGTCTTACTAAATTAAGGGATGGGTGTTACTTGATCAATTAGTGCTAGTCTAAAAATGGATCTTATTATTATAGGTCTTTAGTTAATTTTGTAGGTTTCAATGGATTTTATTCCCCAAGAGGGTTTCCCACATAGTTATTATGTTATGTGTGTGATGTCGCTTATCTTTCTTGTTCATTACTATAAATGATGTATATTATTCATGAATAATAATAAGGGTTTGAAAGGATTGGAATTTAAGTTTGGATTATCTTCATCACTAATTCACCCCCCTCTTAGTGATTACACCTCTAAAAATTGGTATCATAGTAGGAATTTCATTGCAAGTTTAACCACTTGAAGGTGATCCAAGGTATAATATGGCAAGTCAACAAATGCAAGATTTTTATACAAAGTAATCATTGATATTCAATGGGTCCAATTATGTTTTTTAGAATGCAAGGATGAATACCTAAATCATGTCAATAGGGTTTGACATTTATAAATATGTTGTGGATGGATATTCAGTCCTCCCAACCCCTCCAACTAGTGTAGTTGATAATGAGCTATGTGAGACCAATTATAAGGCAATGAATGCCATCACATGTCATCTTTTAGAGACTAAGTAAACCAAGGTAATTCATTTTAAGTATTCTAAATAGATATGGGAAAAATTTCCAATCATTTATGAAGGGGATTCAAAGGTCAAGTTGGCCAATTTTTAGACTCACTGAAGACAATTTGAGCATCTTAAGATGGAGGAAGAAGATTTTATGGCATCTTTTTTACAGAGGGTTGAAGAGATTGTGAACATTATCAAAGGTATTAGAGATAATCTTGAAGAATTTACTATATTACAAAAGGTATTAAGGTCTCTCTCCCTCAATTTTGATTCTAAAGTGTCTGATATAGAAGAAAGTCATGATCTTACTTAGATGAAGATGGATGAATTACATGGCATCCTTATTGCCTATGAGATGAGAGTCAATGATGACAAACTACCAAAGGAGGAAGCAACATTCAAGATAAAAATGAAGTCAAATAAGAAAATAACTCAAATTAAGGAAGCCAAGTATGATGATATATCTTATGATGAACTAATAGCTTTATTTACAAATAAATTTAAAATAGGCTTAGGGAAGTATAAGGGTAAGCTACCCTTCAAATGTTTCAATTGTGGAGAAGTAGGACACTTTTATAACAAGTTCCATCATAATCATAAGAAAAATGATGATGAAGAGCATGGTGAAATCCAAGATGAAGGTAAGAAGACATTCAAGTTTGATAAGAGGAAGAAAAGATTTAGAAAGTTTGAAATAAGAAGTCATAATTCAAGAACAAGAAGAATCTCTACACCAATAAAGATTGAAGCTCATCAAATGAGAGTGAAGATAGTGATTTTGAGTTTGATATTGAATATGAAGTCCCCTAAATGGATATGGAAAGAAGTTTATCATATCAAAAAGTGTCTACTTGGAGTGATACAAATAATGAAGAAGACAAGGAGGACTATGAGATTGAATTGAGGAATGATCATGAAGAACTGAATATTGAGAAGAAGATTAATAAGAAGATGAACTCTCAAATCAAGGATTATGAAGATAAATTTAGTGTGTTTGAGGAAATAATGAATGAAGACACTAAGGAGCAAGAATATATAGTCAAGCATCTTAGTTGTCAATTGAAAATTCTATCTACAAGCCTGAAAGCTAAAGAATATGAGTATTCAAGGTATGTGATTGAAAAAGAGTCATTAAAATATGAGTTATAAAATACATATAGTAAGATGAAATCATTTGTGATATTTGAAAAAAATTCAAGTGATCTAGACAACATTTTGAATAGTTAAAATCAATCTAGTGATAGAACTGGACTTGATTACAAAGAAAAAAAGAATGTAGCTCAAGACAAGATAAAGACTAATCTGAACAAAGACAATTAGACCTTGAGGGTTAATAATTAGTCATGGAATGAAGATGCTAATATAATGAAGACAAATTAGATCAAACAACCAAATGCCATGAGGTATGCCAAATTCAATGGTTATTGTTACACTTGTAATCAATTTGGTCATAGGGCTCGAGAGTGTAGAAGACTTTCTAAGAATGAGTGGAATTATCGATCAAGTGGTGTAAATAAGGTTGAATTCTTCAACTATCATGATATGGGACACTTTACAAAATGTTGTCCAAATAAAGTAAGGCAAGTTGAGTTTCCTTCAAAAAGAGTGGTTTGATATAACTGTGATAATATTGGTCAAATTTCCACATTCTACAAGTAAATGTTATCAAGTTAAAACAAGTTTAATCAGACTCCTACAATGCAAGGAAGAAGGGTATTTAACTCATGGAAACCAAAAATGGAAAGTGTGAGTCATGATGAGTTTGTAGGTCCAAGTGGCCTATTTGCTATGGTGGAGAATTCTACAAATGTTGAAGAATGTCAACATCTCTCATTTTCTTCTCATGTTGTGAATGAATAAAAAATCTCAAAGAGAAGACCAAGATGCTAGTTGAGGCTAGTCCTGAGGTGTGTAGAGATATAAGTGAACATTATGCTATTGTTGAATAAGTTTCATGTGAAGAACATCAGTTGTCCATGTCTAGTGATGAGGTATGTCATGAATATTTGTTGTCTCCATGTATGTCAATTTAATATTACAAGAGAAGGAAAATGTTGTAATAGATGAGCAATTTGTTTCTCTTAGGCCTAAAAATACAAAGAAGGACAATGAGTTCTATAACTACAAGATGTCCAAGAAAGAGAAGAAATATGAAGATTTATGGGCAACTCATAGTTTCACATTATTTTAGGATATTGTGGGTTAGGGTGTCTCTACCTATTCTTCTTAGGAGACATATTTCATGTGGAAAAGCAAGTATGTGTGTTCAAGGTGTATTCACGGATTTTGGTACTAAAGGTCTATAGGTAGAGTATAGAGGTTTTTAAGTGTCAAAATAGAATTGATTAAGAAGACCTATTAAATATATCATTTTTTAGATAGATCATTATTTAGGGGAAGATAACTCAGTTAGTTTGAAAGGCTTGAAAAGTTGTACATGATGTGAGGGGGAGCATATGTGAGATGTTCTAATCATAGTTCAGATATGAAGAAGTATTATATAAATGTGAACTCAATCATGTTTATATGATGACTTGATCAAACCAAATTAGGTGATTTGACAATGTATTTAGTCTTCATGCATAAACAAAGGGGATGCTTTATAAATGGTCAGGTCCTAGGATTAGAGGACTATGTAGTTGAATATGAAAGAGAAGGTATGAAGTCAATTTTGTTTTTTCTTCATGGTTTGAGATGGTATGAAGGTTCTCAAAGGGTTCCTAAGCTCAAGTGACTTATGGGGAGTCCCTCTTAATGTTTTCAAGGTAAGTTCAAGTAGTTTCTAGTGTTCATGTATGTTTTGTATTCATATAATAGAGTATGATCAAAGTAGAGTATAGTTTTGAAGCATGTTTAATAATATTAAAGTAAGAAGCATGCATAGTGTTAGGGGGAGTTTGTATCATCTCTTAGAGGTGGTCCTTTCTTGTTGTTGGTTCCTGAAGTCTTTTCAATTCCTCAATATCAGAAGATGAGCCCACTTTATCATTGTGTCAAAGGGGGAGAATGTAATTGAAGAGAGAGACATAGTTTGAGCATAAGATTTGTATTGGTATTAACATCAATGATGTCTCTAAGGTGACCAAGGTGTTGATGATGTGTCATTTGTAATAGAATGACAATGACAAAGTGTGATTCAACATGTTTTAGTGTTGTTCCATGTTTCTTCAATGTTTAACTAAGTGAGGAAATTGATGGATGTTATTGATAATATTGAAATTTTGTAGATACCCTATGGGGTTTTATGAGTGCTTATGTAAATGAAAGGAATTCATTAGAGTAGTTATATTAGTGTCTAGGTTTAAGTAGTCATATTGACATACAAGGTTGAGTAAGAAATTTGATGATGTCATATTTCACACATACAAATATTTCAAGATCAGTTTGATACATGGATGGATTCCCCTATGATATTTTATCATGTGGTTCAAATTTTAGGTCTAGACATGGAACGTAGCAAAAGTTATTAAGGTGAAAAGTTGGCTTTTTAGATAGTGTTCAATAAGTTCCCATACTTGGCCAAATTTGTGATATCAAATATCTATAGTGAGCATTAAATAGTTTCAAATATATAATGGTGAACATATAATATAATGAGATAAAGATCTAATAGAGTGTTTGATCTTGTCATATTATGATCAATGGTGCACATCAAATCAATATGTCAAATTTTACTAAGATTGTATACACTAGTGACCTGTGTCTCAATCTTGATGACTTGAATAAAGATCAATGGCATATGGGGGTTTATACAGATGGATATTGATGGTGTAGCTTTAGTCAAATGGTCAATGTGCAGAAGGCATGTGAGGGTGATAAGTGTCTTAATCAATGGACAAAATAATCATTGATCAATGGTGAGCATTAAAGAGTTAAAGTTAAGAAGCACAATAGGATATTGATGGAGCATATTTTTTTAAAGTCACTAGGGGACATGAGATGATGACGAGTGTCTAATATTTTATATTTACACAGTGGCCATTAGAATTTGAATATTTAAATTTGTGAATGAAAAATAGTGATTGGTTTTTTGAGCTATAAATTTTGATATATGATGAATTTGATATTGGTATAAAAGGAAAAGTTGTAGATAACTTCAAGGTTTATACAATAATGTCTATTAGAAGTTATGAATGTTTGTAAATTTGTATATATTGATATCTAAAGTAATTGTATGTTCATTCATGGTGGTTCTATGTATAAAATAATGTTTGAGCAATTTGTGTTTTAGTAGAAAAGTGTTTTGGTGGGAGTAATCACCTTAAGATGTCTTTAAGGTCATATGGAGTATACCCATGTATTTTAAAGTTATGTTATGTTCATAATTTTCTTGATGAATTTCTAAGGGGTAATAGGTATCCATGATACCTATAAGGGTTACTAAGGCCTAATTGAAAGGCATAGATGATTAAGTGTGACCCATGGATGCTATGGCCGATCTTTGAAAATGAGTTTGAGCTATGTATTATCATGATATAAGTATTAAGTATTAATACAAGTTTTTAGGCCAATGTAGAAGCTGATATTCATGAAAAAATTGTAATGAGTGAAGACCAAGGTAATGGTTTCTAGACTTGATGTGGATGTGTTGAGAGAGCATAAGATAGATATGAAGGAAAGAGATTAGAGGGAGTATGCTCAGTGGATAGACTAAATTATATAGCATATTGAGGATGAGATAAAAAAAACTTAGAGACATATAAGAGGGGTGTTTGAATGCATTGCTTTTATGAGCAAGTTTGAGGGTGTGTGATGGGTTAAAAGAGAGAGTAGAGTTGAGAAAATGTGGAATTGAGAAAAGGATAGACCCTTTATAAGAGAAGGTATAGGTCAGTTAGGACCATAAAAATGTGACGAATATCAGGCATGTTTATTTGATCAAATTGATAAAGATGAACACATACGTCATTAGACCTAATAAGCCTATAAGAGGTTGATTTAGCAAGTAAGCCCTATAGGTTGTCTGAGAGAGAAAGAAGGGTGAAGAAGAGTGCAAGAAAGAGAAGTCCATCATCATATGTACAAGGCATTAGATCAAAGGTGGAAATTAGATTAAGGTAGCTGAGTGGGTACTTTGTTTCCTGGGGTGTTAATTCCTCCTTAGGGATGGGTGTCTCACTAAATTAAAGGATGGGTGTAGCTTGATAAATTGGTATTGGTATAAATTTAGATATTGTTATTATAGGACTATAGTCCATTGTTTAGGTTCTAGTGATTTTTATTCCCCAAGATGGTTTCCCACATAGCTCTTGCATTATGTGTGTGATCTTGCTTATCTTTATTGTTCATTATTATAAATGATGTATATGCTTAATTAATGATAATAAGGGTTTGAAAGGATTGGAATTGAAGTTTGGATTATCTAACATTACTAATTCACCACCCCATCTTAGTGATTGTACCTCTAACATAGGGACCATCATTTATCCCTCTAAAATAGTTTCAAAAATAAGAATAAACTAAAACCATTAATATTTAATTACAAGAATCATCATAATTGGCATACAAATCGTAAAGCAAAGCTGACCTAATAATTAAACTTCCAATGCTAATGCCAAATATTTAATTTTTTCTTCCTTTAAAATCTTTAATAATCTCTCTAATATACTATTTGACAAAAAATGTATACCATCTAGGTGTCTCCCCTCCTCTTATTCTCATTCATAATTCTAGATATTCCCCAAAATTCTTGGCCACAATTCTAGCTTAGTCTATGCATATTGATAATAACTAAATAGAAAAATTAGTCTACCAACATATTCTCATGTAGAATACTTAAAATTCACATAATGGTTTGTTAACTTCTTGTTTACTCAAGTTAAAACTAGTTAGAAAACCTAATAATCTCAAATGTTCTCAATTAAAAAATAATAAACATTATAATAGCCATTCAAAATTTTCATGTTCATTGACTTCAATATTTTCCCATGCATCAAATTTATAAAAATAATTGAACATTATAATTTCCATATGACAATGTATGTATAACATATTAATATTAAAAGACCAATGACAATATTAGCAAGTCCATTTAATCATTTCTTAACACTATGACTTTTCCTAGTCATGCAACCAATATAATAATTGTTTAATGATAAGAATAGTTCTACCTAAGTCAACACTAAGTTAAAATTAATGATTTTTCATTTTATAATTTAGAAATTAAACTATTTATATTGAATTTGTAAAGAATCAAATTTTATTGCCTAGGCAAAAAGGCTTGTGACAATCATTAGTCGATAACATTATTATCATAATTACCATGCCAATTAATGCCATTCATTAATGATTAAAAAATAAATATAACTCATTAATGACTTAATATAGGTTTATTCAACTATTATAAATGGTAATTTTAAATTTTTAATCATCAATAATCACTTAACAACCCAATCAAGCACATTATTAGAATCTGTCTAATACCTACAACTATGAATCCAAACAAAGAATTGTTATGAAACACTAAGCTATATCCAAGACAATGGTAAGTCACAAAATACATGTACATATTCACTCAATCAACCAAGAAATAACATCATCTAGATTAGTGCCATCATACAACTAGATCAATAAGATTAGAAAATAGTAATTAATATCACAATAGATATATATCATAAATCAATACATACTACAAGTATCTAACTCAATCAATGAACATAAGGCATGATAATAAATTTTGGTGTGTGCATGGGTTTCTAGTATTTCTCTTTGTCATCCCTCAATTCCTTCATCTACACCAACCTTTTTGATTATGCCCTCCATCTATCATACTCTGAGGGATGGATTTGTCCTACATCCACCTCACAATAATGAAGGTAGTTATCACAAAACATAAATATATCCATAAAATACTATTGTCAACTAATAAATAGGATCACAATGTACATAATATAAAATTATAACTATCCCATAATCAACATATGAAATAAAGCTTAATAAAATACTAGTTAACCAATAATAACCATGAAAATTCATAGATCAAAAGGTTATTAAGCTTAGAGAGAAATTAGGATGTGATAATAGAACTACATTGTGATTATTATCTTGATCATGTAAACTCATGAACAAGATTTTAGGATTTATTGAGGTCGATCACTAAGTAAATACCTTAATAATGCATTTGAAACCTATCCATCATTCATAGGCTTTCACTTGTTTCTTTAAAATTTGATATTTTTGATCAAGAGCATTAGGTTCCATGGTTTTAGGTCTATCATCTAGGACTTTCATCAATGATTATCTTGAATAAATTAAAACTTAATCAATGATTTATGAATTTTATATACACCTTCTATTGTTTCAAATATTTGTCTAGGATATATTGCTCTCCAATTTGTACCTTTCTTTTAAGGGTTTTGTACTTGGATTAGTGAAATAAAGACACTTTATTATGGATTTGATCTTGGGATAAGATATAATGGTATTTTAGAGACTATTAGATATTAATTTTGTGTCTTAACCTTTCAAAAATAAAACTATACATTCTAAACCATATAAGTCTATAATTTCACATTCTACTCTTCCTTGGATTAAATGCTTGAATTTAAATGGTTTAGAATGGTTTTTTGAGTTGATATGGAGTTGGAAAAACTATGTACATTTTACTTAAATTAAATTAAATATGGGAAACCTCATAAACTTGAAAAAACCTTGGCTATCATTACCAAAACAACATAACATGACTCTTAGTAATAAAAACATCACCATGAACATTATAATCTTGGGTAATGTTTGATTTTGAAGGGGTAAATGTACTCTGAAGATACCCTTTTAAAGTGTTTTCATGCATTCACCAAGCACAGACCTACCCTTTAAAAGAGAAAATTATGGTAGTAGGGTTTGTGTGGGTTTTAGAGAGGCTTAACTTCTTAATGATTATTCATAAAGATATGCATCCTAATCTCAAAAAATTTCCATGAATTTGAATTTCATAGGTGTGCTCAACATCCTCTAATGTAATTTGATCTAAAACCTCTCCTCCTTTATGAACCAAGCTTATCAAAATTACCTTCTTAGGCTTTCCAAGGACCTGATAGAGAAATGAAGTCAGTTTTTATTCTTATTTAGACTGAAAATTCTTCCATATCTTGGTTTTTAGTCTAAGGAGACTAGATAAATACTTGGAGAGGATTATAAACTAATATTTATTGGAAATGTTTTGCAATGAGACCTCCAAAAACCTTCTTTTTCTTAATAAAACTACTTTTCTTTCCTTCTCACCCTACTAAAGCTATGAAGTAGGTTGGTATGGAGTTTTTATTGACTTGTACAGTGGTGGATTAATGTAAAAGAGCATCTCTCACTTTCCTTTCCCTATAATTCATTCATTATTGCTCTATTTGGCTATTGAACTAATGAGTGGGAAATTTAAAATGTACTTCTACATTGTAAAATGAGTTTCATAACATCTTGGATAATATAGTAAGATACGTATTATATGATACTCAAAAAGTGTTAAATAACTCAAAAAAAAAAATCATCTTTAGAAATGATACTAGACCTTCACATTTGATATTTCTCATGAAGTTGTATCACAACATTACAACAAGAAATATAGGATAAAGTAATGAAAACCAAATTATTTAAATTGAAATGCCTCCAACTTACCAACTTACTCTTGGGTTTGCTTATCTACCTTGGATCATCTTTCTTTTTTAGATGATCATCACCTCCTTGTCTTCATCATAAATGAAGCCTACCTTGACTTGGACAAACAAACCTTAATCTTTCTAAATATACCTTAGTTTCTCCAAAACTCATTGTAAAAGACATTTTTGAATATCATGGTATGAATCTATTTGGTTAAGACACACACATGGACTATAACACCTTAACATGACCTTTTTAAGACCTTAAGATGACATCCTACATCAAACTATGAATCCTAATGCATGACTCTCACTAAGACCATTTAAAGGCTAGATCACTTAGTTAGTTAGTGAAAATTATTACACTAATGTTGGTAATTTAGTTAGTAACAAGATAAATTTTACATAACATGTCTACTACAAGATTATTTTAAAATAAACCCACAAAAAAATTGGGAATTGTTAACAGAGTACATAATAGAACTATGTGAAGAACCCACTATACAAACTCATCATGTATGATGTATTCATGATGGTACTACACCAGATGAGTAGGAAACCCATAAATAGACTAGGTCAATGGGATGATTGTGCAAGGATGACCATCACTAGAGGATTCCACAAAGAAAGGGGATTCTTAAGGGATGATACACCATTTAAGGGGTATTATTGTGTGGATCCATGCTGATAACCATCAAAAATTTAAAAGGCACTCAATTTACACATCAAACCACCTAAGGATCCTCATCCCAATATAATAATATAAAAACCTTATATAGTTATGACTTATAAATTTATGGGGTGAGAAGACTTACTCAAGCACTTGTGTATCCTTAAATAAAGTTAATGACGTAGGGTAAGATTTAGCATAATAATGAGTCAACTTACTAGCTATGTTTAATTATATCATCTTGATAAAATAAGGTACCATAATCGGTGCAACAAGTCTCAAAAGGAGGGAAAATGTACTAAGAAGCCAAGCTTTAGCTTATGACAAACTTAAAACATTTTAAGAAAAATTAGTAGCTAACATCAGTCAACTACCAAGGTGACCCAACATAAGACTATGAACATAGAACCTTGGGATCACATAAGTGAATACCAACTCAAGTTTCTACCCATTAGATCATGATAACATGATCCATAATTTTAGGGGTCATTTCACCCATGATCCATCACTTAATAAAATCCATCCTACTACATATATCCTAACAAGAGTAAAATGATTATTGTGGCAATAAATATCTGTAATCATAATTTCCAACATAAACACTTGACATCTACCAAGCCATAGTGCATATGCATAAGAAGGTTATTTCATCCTTAATAGTTCTATTATGCAAGCACAAACACATTCAAACAAATTATTACCTAGTATAAAATGAACACTAGTTGTTAAAATGGATCAACATTAATAATGTTACCCAATCAGATTTATATTTATAAATTCCCTGACCATATTTTGCTCACACTAATAATTCATTCCAACTCCTTAAATTATGAACAATTAATTATTTATCTAAAATATCAATGACTTATTGAGTGACAATTTCCATTAGGCTAATTACAATATATTAATTTAGGCTAGCTATGGGCTAAATTAACAAATAGATAGATGTCACATAATGCATTGATAACACATTGACAACCATGCATACTAATATTAATTAATAAACTGGATACATAAAGGGGGTTTTAAGATTCAACCCATAATCATGCAAACTAATATAAATCATGATTGATTTCATGTAATTACAAGTTAGGAATAACCATTTATTAACTTGTTAGTTAACCAAGGCTTCATGCTTACACTACCCAAATGGGATATGTTTATACTACCATTCAATATTAGTAAAGTTAGTATCATGAGACAAGGACATGCATTATGTTGGGTTCACAAGTTATTGTGGAAATATTAACTATTGAAAATAACATCATAAACAATTTTCCATAAGACCATAACATAGTGTATTTACAAAATGAATTTCTAGCATTTAATATAATGATGTGGCCTTATTAGAAACATGTATGAATACATATATCAAATTGATATATACACTTAATTATTTAATTAATAAATTTTCACAAGATTAATTATGCTAAAATATATAACATGAATGCTACAATCACCCCACAACTAACTAATACAAGAGTGAATAGCATAATCATCTCACATAGCATAATTTGATAGCTGAGGCAAGTTGATTTAACATTAATTTATATGTATAAATATTAAATCCATGGCTATCATGACCTTTCATTACCAAACCACATGGGTAACTCTCCCCAACACAAGGGGATGCCAATAATTTAAATTTGTCCATGATTAAGGTTGACTTACTCAAATACATAGCTATAATATGACATAATCAATTATTAAATATGGATGTCAATCATAAATACAAATGAAACACTACTGAATATAAAGGTCATTACATACCACAAACTACACCATCGAGTATTATTATATTAAGAATAAGATTGATACAAAAATGCAAACAACCCTCAAGGGTTGATAGTTTTAACACATGAATATAAATACAAGCCCGATGGTGTAGGCATAAGGAAAACATTATGATATCATACAATTACAATTTTTGAATTAGACATTCACTATAATATATGCCAACTATAATAATTTAATGTTAAAATAAACTCAACCAACAACTTTATCACCCCAAACCTTCATGGGTTAACAATGTCAAATATAAAACTTGAACCAGTGATAAAGATAAACATGAAATAAAAATTCCTAAAAGAAGAGACAATTTGCATAATGATCCCTATATTGAAAGGGTGAAAATAGATGTATCATCTTAAAGCTGGCAATGTGTTTTTTGTTCCTTCTTAGTAAATATTCTAATAATCAAATTATATTTTAATAAAACATGTTCCACAAAGGTACAATCAAACTAATTAAATTTCACATAAATAAAGGTGAGTATCCCAATAAGACTTAATTTTGTAATTAACCTTTTTACATAATAGCAATCATGAATGAACCATTACATGAACTTTCAAACAAATAAGGTAGTACTCACCCATATAATTCTTATGGGATAAGAACAACAATGATCATAACAAGTAGAAATATAATCTAGTATAGCCAAGAGTACCCAAATCTTATCCAATCATAACTATTATGTTAATTCAACCAAATCATGTCTCTCAAGTGACTTCTACCATATAATTAAAATAACATAATAGAATACATATGGCAGCCTAAATACCTCCTTTTTAAACATAAAGCTTTAAGCATTTCCAATCATTATTAGGGAAAGGTAATTCCAAATATAGAATATATGTGATTAATAATAATATCATTATTAATACTTATCATTAAGATAACAACCTCTCACTATGCTCTATACACAAATTAAAATCTAAATTTAAGCATTATCTATTAAGGATACAACATAAACAAATTCTACAATTCATCACATAATCAATGGTATTTTACCATATATAAACACAAAACCAAGTATATGTACACTAATCTCCCTATTCCATTTCTTGCATACCAAATCATATAATTCATAATCATAACAAGATCAATAAGTACCAACTGTAATAGGCAAGTATCATGTATTAAAACCTCATAAGCAAGTTATGGATGCATAATAGGTCGCTCAACTTAAGATATTAACTCCTAGAGTTAAATTTCATAACTTATCAACTAATGCCAAATATTTACCATATAAGAATAAATTAAAATCAAAAATTAATATCATAATCTTAACATTTCACTACAAGAGGCATCCAATGTCAATATGACCACAAAATCAATAGGAGGTGTTATGCAAGAAGTTCACACTTTGTTAAAATCTACAACCCACATTTAACAATGTATGTAAGGTGGGTCAAGTGTAAGATATTTCCACTATATTTAATACCCAAGAAGAATATAAAAAATTGAGATCAACATCACATTTTTTAATGGAAAATAGAAATTTCATAATAAGGGTAATATCAAAAATCAAGGAAACCCCACCCCATCTTCAACAAAATGAAAACGTAATATTTTTTTTCTTTTATAATATGACCTTAATAAAAGAAACAAATACTAATCAATTCACTAAACCATGTAAATATAATTCCAAAAAAACAAATACTTAAACCTCTATTATGATTTAACATACTCAAGTTGCTAGCCATTAATAAAAAAACACTAGATATTATCTAGGGTCATACCCTATCTTTCCTAAAACAAAATAATCAACATTTTTTTACACAAAAACTTCAGATTCACCCCTAGTCATATCATATGCTCAGCTAAGAATAACTAATATTATAACAAAATAATATACCCAACAAGGTTTTCAAATAGCTTGCAAATTATTAATACATAATTTGAAAATCATAATTTTAAACCTAGAAGGAAAAAAGGAACACGTGCCTATAAAGTAATACATGGGATTTTAATCCTCTCAATGGTACCATAACCTAGTTGTATTAGTATCAAACCTCTACCTCCAATTCATGTTTTCTCTTATTTTTATTCATTCTTCTTCCACTCCTTTCTATTCTTTCTTGTTTCTTTCCTACCTATCATAGTAGCCCAAAATGCAGGCCTAAAACCCTATGCCATACTCTCCTCCATACTCTTCACCACTCTATCTCCTTCCTTTATAGTATTCAATAGTTCAAAATGAGGGCCAATATAATTTCTAACCCTAACCAATAGTCTCCCCATTCTATATTTTAATCCCTAGCCAAGTCCACGTCTAAGAGATAACTTCCACCCAACATTCAATTTTGCATTAAGGAGGGAAAATAGTTTCCAGCATATATTTACTATTTATTTCTAAACCCAAACATATGAGTAATTCAAACATTGATAATTTAATGGATGAAGATAATGTTTCATTTGTTTTCCTAGATAAGTGTTCAAAGAACACCCCCCTCCTTCATGGCTCATGACCACTACATGGTCAAAACACTTCCCCACAAGGATTCCATGGTCTTATCAAAATGCATCATTTTATTCCTAATGCATTAAATTTATAAAAATAATAATATCCATCTATACAAAATAACACTCACTCAAATTTATACTTTCAATTCAAAATCACTTAGTTTAACCACCCAATGGGTCATGTCAAAAATATACATGTATAAAAATATTATATACATATATATATATATATATATATATATATATATATATAACCATAGAATTTTTTCTCAAGATAATATTCAAAATTTGTTCATAAACCAAAGACATGTGCTAAAAAAGTTTTAAATAACGGTGGTAAAAGGTGCCCATGACAAGGTTGTGACATATCTAGGGCATTAATAGTAATATATTTATTTAATCATGGGGTTAATAACATATTTTTTTAATAAATTTTATATTTTTGTTCTTTTATTCATTTTAAAATTTTAATTTTCTTGAGATATTTATTTTATACTTGGACCAAATTTGGTTGCATGAGTTTTAAGTTTTGGGCATAAATTATCTGGAAGGGTATGTAAGTATTTAATTAAGCACCAAGAGGTTGCCTATTTTGAGAGGGTGAGGATGTACTATCACCTATTTTTGAATCCATAAATAAATGATTAATGAAAATCTATGATAACAAATTAATATTATATCAGAGTTATATGATCACTTGTGTAGGATGTCATCTTATATAGTGACCATGTGAATTATGTGTTTTTTTAATTTTTACTAATTCATTCATGGTATCATATATATTCCTATTTGTATTTTTATTCTACTAGCACTTTTATATATGTGGATTTGGATATAGGAGGGATGCCTTGGGACTCTAGACAATTTTTTTTATTGGTTCACTAGTATGGCTCATTTTATTACATTGAATAATATTACCCATTTATTATTTTATTATATATATATATATATATATAGATTCTGATCCTCTGCTATTGATACTACTAATGTATTTGTCATTTATAAAGTATTTATAAATATGGGGCATTATAGAGCTAGGTATGTCAAATAAAAAACACCTCTAATAAGGTATACATGATTAGGGAATATATGATCATGGGAAGGCATTGGGGTCATCCAATATTTTTCCTTTCTCATGTTTTTTTAGAAATTCTTGAAATTTTTATTTATTTTGTTGTTAGTCCTACATTGAGTATTGTATTTTGATGTCAATGAACCATGCCATTTTGTAAAAACACTTTGTACTATTTTTCTTGTGTATTAAATTTCAACATGGCTAGCATGTAAACTAAATAAGTTATAAGGAAAATATCCTTCATGGGAGGTGGAGCAAGTCTATATTGTTTAACATTTTTTTGCATTAAAATTCTATAGGCATGTATATGTTTGAATTTAAATTAATCAAAATGGCAAAAGATGAGCTTGACTTATGTTGTCTTGGTAATAACTAAATAAATATTTTTAAAGTCAAGGGAATGATTATGGAATTTTCCATTATTTTTGGTAAGAGATGATAATATAATAATGGAGAAACATTTCTATAAATTTTAAGGTTGTCTATGTACATGCATGACATGGGATAGAAAATCCCCAACCTCAAACTCTTACCATTTTAGTTTCACTAACGACTAGTTCTATTTTTAAAATATTGAAAATTATTAAAGGAAGAAATGGTATAGGATAGAAGAGTATAATTAATATATTTTAAACCCTAAAAATGTACACATGCACATGTCATTGTTTTTAAGAGATAAGATAAATAAAACACCAACGTAGGAAAATGTGATATGTTTACAATGAAATTTAGGAAATAAATTAATTACTATTATTTCCATAGATATTTTTAATTATGGAAATGGCTCAATGCTATGAAAATGGTGGTTTTTAGATTTATGATGATCCTAATTAGTGAAATTATATTGGTTTATCCATAAATTCTACTACGTTATCCATTAGGAAATTTCCTAGCTAGGTGCATTGGGTTTATGTTTTTTCCCTCCCTTTTCTTCTCCACTCTCTCTGCCTATATTCTACCATGTGATATTTTGAATCTATCTCCTCTTGTATGCTTATATATTTTTATTTTATATTTTTCCCTATATATTTAATCTTAGTTATTATTTATGTAGTAAATGCATGGAATGGAGTGCTAGAAAATATATTTTCTTAGATTAATGAATTATGTCCTATATGGTAATGTTTAAATGACACCTTTATCTTGTCATCCATCTATAAATATGGATCAGGATGGTAAGAGGGTTTTGGTGAGGTTCACTCACCTTATCCAAAGGTTTATAAAAATATCTAAGACTTCTTGTTAGCCTAAATCCATTGTGCATTATCTTTGGCCAAATTTAAGCTAAGTTGGCTTCATATTGGTTAAAACCTAGGCCTTATCTCTGATTATGCCATTTTGAATGCATTAATACTATAAGTGTTAATCTAAGAGTGGATTATGCATCTCATATACCTATGGTTTCATTTTTCAGTGAAGTAAAATACTCTTAGTGTTATTTGGTAAACATTTTACACACTTCAAATTGGATTAGATGGTAGGATGTGTTTTATTTATGATACTTCAATAACCCCTCATGTTCCTCATTATGTAATCCATTATTTCTATTTTTAATCTAATGTAAGTCCACATAAATGTATTTTTTTATAGGATATTAACCTTTATATTGTAAAAAAAGGTCATAATAAAAACATTTAAAGGTTTTGTGCTTGGGAACAAGGTAGGAAACTAGGTTTTGGCTACTTGGATTGAATACAATATTATGTATTCTTATGATCATCTTGGGTTACTCAAAGAATCCTTAAAAATTATGAAAATTTTAACCTATTCATATGATAATTTACAAATCCAATTAAGATGGCTTATTGTTACCCAACATATTACTAGGAAGATGGGTATGATTGGAAAACAAAGTCTTGGTACCTCTATATTTTGCTATTTACCCAACAAGTATTATGATGTTCATATATTTTAATGCTAAATATTATCCAAAAAACCAAATTATTTATATTTTCTTGGGAATGTTATAGTGGTATCAAATCCTAAGATTCATTCCTAGGGATATTTTATTAAAATAAAGTAACCTATATTAAATATTGGATTGGCAAACATTGGTTCATTGAACCTAAAAATGATATGTCTCTTATAATTTTATCCTCTTAAAGGAAAAAAAACTCTACTCCATTTCATAATCCAAAGGTGTTGAGATCCAATAAATGCCTTTATAAGTAAAACAATCTTGGTCAGTGAAAGACATTATGACTACCTAGTAATGAAACTCATCTACAACCTTGGAATTGTCATTTATCTCCCTTGGATTATTTGTAATACTAATTGTAAGTATCACTTACATAATATTGGCTTATATGGATAGGTTAACAAATGTAATTTTAATATATTTTTGTCTCGATGAGATTGCCACATGGAAATTACCTACCACTAAATTTTATTGGCAAGTCAGGATGGGGTTTTTGGTCATAATGTCCCTTGGATGATCAATGGGAATGAATTAAAGCCTAGAGAAACAAATTAGGTACATTATATTGACTAATACAAGCAAGTAAATGAGACCTAGGTATCCTTATGTGTGAGAATCATGGGTGAATCATCTTACCTTGAGGTATGAATGGATTTAATTAACTTAATGTGATTTAGTGTATAACTGTTATTTAAATCCATTTTTCATGACTTTATCTTGCTCAACACCAAGGATAATGTATTATTATGCCTAGGATATTTTTATTTTTATCATTAAGATATGCAATACATACTCATAATGTATCTAATGATGATCTTAACATGATTTCAAAATGAGTTCATGATCTTTCCACTCATGTATAGTTGTCTTGAGTATGTATTAGTTTTATTAATAATTGACATGGGAATAAAATATATGATATTTTTAGAAGGGTTAAATTGAAAGTCTATTCTCTATTGCCATTTTTATTATTATGTTTATGGTAGATTTCATAGACCAATGATGGCATGATCTTAATAGTGATAAGAATTTTATTCATACTTTATGTTCCTTAATAGTTGTAAAAAATTATAGTCTACTCCTTATTTATATTCACACACAATAACATTATTGGAAAATGTTCTAATTTTCATCTCTTGCTTTAATATATAATGCAAGGATGGACCTAGGTTTGAATATTAATTCAAATCTCTATTCTTCATATCGATTATATTTTTTTTCTTTTGTATGAATACTTCGTAGTTATATTCTTAATAACTACTATGCTTTTTATCTCCTAAATATATGTTTGACCAGTGTATTGAATAATTAAATTAGAACATTTATCTAAATGGAATGTTCATTTCTAGGGCATAAATGAAAATGTCATTTCTATCTTGATTATCTCTATTTTTATTATTGTAGGAAAAAAAATCATATGAATCTTGTAATTACTATATCTCTACCATTTTTATCTTACTAAGAAAAATTTAAATCATTAGATTCCCTCATTTTTATATAATACCATGATGAAAGGAGATGCACTTAGAATTAAGTGGTTATCTCTATTTATGAGTAGGCATACTAATTACTCATAAAAATATACTTGGTTGTAATTAATAATTGGGACATTACACTTATTTATAACTATGGAATGGTGTAAGCTTAGTGCATCTTAGCAACCCTAAGTTTATTTTTCAATCTAATGTAAATAAATTATCCTTAGGTGGAAACATATGACCCTTTATTTCATTCATTGATTTCCTTAATAACACAAGCCTTGGTAATTCTAATAATCATTAAGAGACCCTATCCAAGTTTTTTTACTTAACTCTCTAAGTTAAGGATAAGTTGAGTTATAGGAGGAAACTTGTGCCTATGAACTAATGTGTTCCTAAAAACTAATGTGTGCATGTAGAATAAATCATGGTTTTTTAATAGTAACATCTCTCTTCTAGTGTTTAATATAAATTCTACTTAATTATAGTATAATTTTTTTCATGGTCCATATTATTTCCTCGACTCAAAAATATTATATTTTAGGCTGCAACTTGTTCATTTGAAAATAACATGGCATGGAGATGAATACCTTGACTGAGAATTTTTAGGAAAAGTCTATATTTAATCTAGCTAAAGGTTTTCCCTTTTTTCAATCAAAATTCACCTTCTTGATGTAGAATAGGCCTATATTAATTATTTTTCTCTGTATGAAACCACCTTGGATTTTTTTTGAAGGAAACTATTACATATGTTAGTTTGATGAAAATGCATAGGCAATGCTTTAAATTTAATATTAAGATGACCTAAACCACTAAATATTTGCTTTAAAACTAGTTAAGGATGAACGCAATATGTATAATTTTTTTTTATAATATGGTATAACACACATATCATAGAACTAGTACTTAAATTAGTAGTTCACTTGGTTAAGACTTAGTGTAATTACACTAATAACTACTTGGGTAGGTTATGAGAAATGGGTCTTTATGATTTATTTGTGTTATTTCAAGAATATAATCTAATAATGTTGAATGAAATAATGGATTTTATATTCTTTCTTAAAAAATTTTAGCATGATAAATTTAAATTTGAGATACATTTAAAATTGGTGGTATGTACATTAGAAATACACTAACTTACTTATTATATTGTACTGAATATAACTCCCAAGAAAGATATACAAGGACTTACTTGTTATAATTTAAGTGCCTAATGCATACCTTGTTTTTGGGTGAAAGTGATAGTGTTTAAATATTTATAAGACTCTAAGAATAAGGTTTTTGACCTTGTAATTATAACCAAAAGGTGGGACCTTGGCTAGTTAGTTCAATGATGTATTTTTTTTCAATTAAGGCATGTTGTTTTGATACTATAAATCAAAGAAATATTCCTTATTAATTTTATTATGCTTTAATATCTTCCCTAAATTGGGTAATTTGGAGTTTCTCTTTTTAATTTAGTAAAACTAAGTTATAATCATGAATTATCTTAACCCTTAATGTGGGATTAAATAATATGATGAGGTTGGGTTAGATAATCTTGGATCCATATATTGATTTGCATGCCTTAGATGGCTGACATAGATGAGGAATCCTTAATCAGGCTTAGTGTGCATGCCTAAAAATAAAATGGTTGCATGTAAATTCCCTTGTATAGATTTTGATGAAACTATTGGGTAAATTGGAATGTTACACTAACTCATAAAAATATGAGAGAAAAGTAACTCTAAAAATAAAGGTTTACTAGCAATTTTTGGAATTTATAGAGGATTTTTTATTTAGTCATACCTAAAAATCAATAGGATTAGTGGCAATTTTTTCAATAATGTTGGGATTGTAGTTAGTAACAGATATGAATTAGACACAATATATTAGTTGTTAGATTATTACCAGTATAACTAATAATATATTTATTCATCCATGGAGTTAGTGGCATAGTTTTACTATAAATTTTAGACTGATGTTCATATTTTTAGTTAAAAAACTAAAGTTTCTTCAAATATTTCTCTATACTTGGGTTAAATTTATGTGTATAAGATATACTTTCCTTTTAAAACATTATCCTAGAGGACTAATGTCTTTTAATTATTTCACTAGACATTAAGAAAATGTGTCTTTTAAGAATCTAAGGATCTAATATCCTCTATTTTTTCCACCATAAATTAGTGTTAATGGGCATACTATGACAATAAATTCATGTTATATCATGGCTATGTGATCACTAGTGGATTATGTTGGCATATATATTGGACACATGGATTTTTTTAATTATTTATCATAATTCATTCATCACATAATATATATTCTTATATTTTTTGGATTCTTATAACACTTTTATGAATGTTGAGTTTGAAATATGTGTGATGCCTTAGGACTCCAAACAATCTATCATTATTGACTCACTAGTCTGGTTATTTATATTACATTAAGTAGTATTGGTGGTGTTCAAATATAAAATGTGTTAAAATTATCAACAAAAGGTGTTAAATATGTTATAATTATTTTGAGACATTATAAAACTAATTAAATTAGTCAAAATTAACTATAGTCTCCTATAGAAGTCATCAATTTCATTCACTGTATTAACGCATTGAAAAACATGAAGGAAACTAGATTTAAATCTCAAACAAGGCATTCCAAGTGGTGTTTTAGAGATGCATATAAATATTATCCTTATGTATTTTTGTTACCCTACATTTTATATATTTTAGTATGGCCTTTTTTTTATCCAAATTTATTGCAACTAAGATAAGTTTCACTTAAAATTTTAAATTCTTATATCCATTTATGATTTTAATTTTAAAATAAAAGCTTATTATTTTGATGGAGAAGTTTCCCAAAGAATAATATTTTTTAATTTTTGACTTATTGATAAGTCATAATTGTGAAAACATTTTTAAATTTTGAAAAATAAATTTGATTTTTGTTACCAAAAAAAATCAAAACATATTATGCAAATGCAATTTTCGATATAAATGATGCCTCTAGTTTGTTTTTGAGATTAATTTTTTTGAACCTATCACTTAATATACCTATAATAACATAATTTTTGGCATCCTAATAAATCACCAAGGATAAATAAGGATTAATTTCATTTACCCATTTCCCTTTGTTACCTATTCATATCTATCTATAAATTATGTATACACATAATATGCTGCTAAGGATCAACATAAAACCACAATACTACTGAATGGGGAACATATGACTATGTTACTATGCCATTTTACCTTTAAAGTTTTGGGATAGATTATCAATGTGTAATGACCCATATATTTCATGATCTAATTCATAAAATATTTAAAACTTATGTGGATGATCTTATAGATAAATCAAAGTGTCATGAGAACTATCTTAATGATATTTAAATCATATTTGATAATCTTATCAAATATAAAGTTAATTTAAATCCTCATAAATGTGTTTTAAAATGTTACCTCTATAAATATATTAGGATTCATAGTCTCATTGCAAGAGATTATTGTGGATATTGCTAATATCAATGTTATTATCAACATGTTTACGTTTCAATCTATTCCTCACATTCTCACTTACAAAAAAATTCTTACAAAATATGAAAATTCATCCCAAGATGGATTACCACATATATTTAATAAAACTCCCTTAAATAAAGGTGTCACACTTGAATGGACCAATACACATCATAAATCCATTGGCAAAATGAATAAATCACTTTAGGGCCACCTTCAAATTATCTCCCTCTCATCTTGTATACACCATCTATCCTTGTATCCATTGGGGCAATTCTTGTTCAATAATATGAGTCAGGAAAATGTTATGCAATCTATTATATTAGTCACACCTTTATAGATTATGAGACCCACTACACAAAAGTGGAGCTGACTATGTTGAAATATAATTCTCAAATGAAAATATATAGAATTGTATGCTTTATCAAACCATTTATGCAATCATCTATTTTGATCCTCTTATCCATTTTTTCTCTAATGATTTATTAGTTAGATATTTAATTTCCAAATGGATGGAATTCTTAATGGAATTTAACCTAATAAGTATTACCCAAAATTAATTCAAAGGCCAAGTAATCACTTATCAACTTGTTTCCACTCTTATCCTAGCTAAAAAACACCTTCAAAATACTCTTCTGGATTAATATGTCCTCTTAATCTAAGGTATTTATCAATTTTTTTCTCTCAAAGGATACTTTCACAAGTTCATGAACAATCTGAAAACACATGCCCTTAATGAGATAGAAATAATAATCTTTAAACCTAAATCATCTATAAAAGTTAATTTATATGAATTACCTAAATTTACCATCACCCTACATGAATAAACTTGGATACTCCACTTTGATGGATCCAATTACCCTCAAGGGGTTGTGGAAGGATGTAATTTAGTTGAACATTATGCTAAAATAATTCATATATCCTTTTTATTGAACTTAAAATTCACTAATAGCATGGATAAATACAAATCTCTCATCCTTGGGATGTAAGAAGTCATAGATCTAGCTATTAATTATCTATATGGATTAGAATATTCATAGCTTATATGTAACCAAATTAGTGGCACATATCAATGAAAAGGTTAAAATATTATTACATATCATCTTCTTGATTCCATTCTTTCCAAAGAGTATTCATATTTCACAATTAAAGTAATCCTAAGAGAGTAAAATGATATTCTAGGATCTCTCGCTTCCTTATCCTCTCTCTTTCATCCTCATCATGCACTACATGATTCATAATTCCTCATCAACATGATGAAATCACCATATACTTTAATGATCAAGGATAGTTATCTTATTTTCCACATATAATAATTAACTACTTGATAATACCGATGGTATAAAAATATCATCCAACTCATTAAACCTCATACTTATCATCCTAAGGTTGACTCTCATGAAAATACTAAACTCCATAGCCAGGATTTAAATTACATACCTAGACAAAAATATATTTATTATCAAAATGATGAAGGTACCCTATTCCACTGTGTCACTCAATAAGAATTTCCTTCTTTCCTTGAGCAATCATGTGGGGTATTTTATAGTGACTATTTTAGGAGACATGTTACAACCTAAAAATTCCTATATAATGGATACTACTAGCCTACCCTTGAAAATTATTCCATCACTTTTTTTTATAAGTGGAATCCTTTATAA
Source organism: Torreya grandis (assembly GCA_037957365.1). Classification (NCBI taxonomy): domain Eukaryota; kingdom Viridiplantae; phylum Streptophyta; class Pinopsida; order Cupressales; family Taxaceae; genus Torreya; species Torreya grandis. The sequence continues at coordinate 1,880,724 of JARHVA010002459.1, forward strand.
TTCCATGATGACTTGATCTAATCTCCTTTAGCTTAGTTTTAGACACTTGAATTTCCTTAGCCATTCTCTATGTAGGGATTATATATCATTGGACAATTATCTTAATCACAATATGGCCATGTATTCATCATTAATGAAACAAAATAATTTAGTAATGGGGTGTAATTTTTGTACCTTACTAACATGAGTAATATAAATAAGTAAAAAATCATCCTCAATGAAATCATATCTCATCTTAGGATTCCTTGCATCATCATCTCTAACAATGGTAGAGATTTAAAAAATAAATGCATGAAACATTTGTGTGAAAAATTTGGCATTACACATAATTTTTCAAAATAGTATCATTCTCTTTGTAGTGACCAAGAATAATCTACCAAAAAAATCTAAAATAATATCTTTCACAAGACTATTATGGATTCTCATTTAAATTGAAATCTCAAGATATACTCTAAACATTATGCTTATTGTACTAACATTTGAATTACCACTGGGGAAACATCTCTATCTTTAATTAAAAACTTAGAATATGTCTTACCCTAATAATTAGATTTACCTTCCTTATGAATATCTCTTCATGGAAACATTCCCAATGAATATCTCCCTAAATCCTACCTTCATGATTTATACCAAATTGATAAATGGCATATGAATGTGTATAAACATAATTGTCAATACAAAAATCACATATCTAAATGACACAATAATAAATTCAAAATTTGTAATTTTGATGTTGGATAATTAGTATTTAAGCTATATTACACTTATGAAAAACAAAGAAAGTATGCATAAAAGTGGTGGGGTCCCTAACTATTAAATACAACCTTGGACATGGAAGATATAAACTAAAAACAAATAAAGGACATATATTCAAAGAACCAAGTAATGGTATATTTTTTAAGATGTATTTATCTTAAATCATGTTCTTCCTAGTTTCATTTTGTGTGTGCTTTTCCATTTCCATATGTCTTACTTGCATGATTAATGTTATATTTATATATATCATATTTAACTAGATTATTTTTCATGACTTACTATGACAATCTTCTTGTAGTTTAACATTCCTTCATTTACACACCTTTGGATCTTATTTTAAATTAGCCTTAGTATCTATCTTTGATCATAAATACTTTAACTCTTTTTACACCACTAGGGTTTTTAGTTTGTGGGTTTTATTATAAAACCTATGGAATAAAACCAATACTTATTCATAAATGCCCATAATTTTTCATCAACCATTATTTACTTTGTTATATTTTGTCATTTCATACACCCCTTATGTATTTAATATCCTATTTATACTCCATTTGTGCCTCTTTGATTTTTATTTAGTGAGTTTCATGGTAAGAACTAGGGAATAAACCAAGTCCTCCTCATAAATTCCCATCATTATATTTTATATATCTAAGTGTCTTCCTTTAAATATAAATTAATGGTTGAGATTAATGTCTTACCTTACTTAGAATAAGTTTTATTATCTTATGATAAAACTATAACAATCTATCTTCATCTCTCCCATCTAAATTTTACTATATTCTTATGATCATATTTCATATGTATCAATCATTGTACCACATTATATTAAACATTTTTTATGATCAAAGGAACCCAATCATTATATGATAATTTCCATTATTCCCTAATATTTCATTTAAATTTTGATATCACTAAGGTCAATTTCAATATTACACTTTTGTATAAGGTATAAGTATAGGATTCGTTAGGAACCATGGTCTTTTATTTCTCCTCTATAGTGGATAAGTATAAAATCTCTTATGATAGTCATATTTATAATCCATGTTTGGGTCTTCCAAATGAATATGGAAGAGGAAAAACAAAAAAAAAAAACTAAAAAGTTAGAATTCATATCATAATAAAAGGAAAATACAATAATAAAATTCAAATTTCACAAGAATATATTATCTTTGTTCGAATAATAATTTCATTAAATATGAACATATTATAGTCTAGATTAAAAAATGAAACTATTATTATTAGATTTTTGTAGTATTAGTTATTTCAAATATTGGAATCTAGTTTCACTATTATCAAGTTCTAATTTAAATTTTATTAGAACTACATATCATATTTTATGCATTCCAATTTATATGTTTTTGAAATTAAATGTTAAATAACTAGATTATATTAAATGTTATATGTTCAATTAATCAAAAAAAAAATTCTAAATAATCACAACAAATAATATTCCATATAAATGCAATCAATTGAAACTTGAAGAAAGGCTCCTCCCTATGAATTAAAAACTAAGCTCAATTATTAAAATAACATTATACTCTTAGAGTGCTCCCAAAATTCAATGAAACCAAAAATAATCTTTGTTTTAGTGAGGCTAATCAAGATGTTGATATCATAGCCATATGAGGGGTTGTGCACTTTAAAAAAAAAATCTTTTTAAAAATAATAATGTAGTAGGGTTTTGTGGCATAATTGAGAATACTAAATATCCCATACTTAGAGGTGATAATAATGAAAAAATATTATATTAACTCTCCCATGTTCAAATTATAGAAATCATATTAGGTAGTTATTACATCAGTCATCCTTTTATCTCCATTAAATTTTTCATCTTCATCAACATATCATCTAATTCCTAATTACTCATTCCTTGTTTAAAACATGTCATCTCTCTCTCAATGTATTCTTCAATATTTGTCATCTTTTGATATTGAGGAATATAATGAGAGAGATATGACATGGTGATTTCATCCTCAAAATACTTATTTACCTATCACAAGATGTCTCTCAAGTATCATTGAACTTGCATTGATGTTCTTATATAAAAAACATGAATGTATTAAGTTATTAATTTATTTATACATGTGAGGTTCTTATATAGGTGAGGCTCCCACTAGAACCCTTTTACCATATAAAAAAATACTTATCTTGTGTATAATGAGTATGTGCCCATTCTAAACAAGACAATAATTTTATCTTCTTAGCATCCTAAGTGATAATATTCTTATGTTTTGTAGAATGGGATGTATTAGATTCATAATTGATATTATTATTATCTTATGTATAATATGAAATAATACTATGGAAACTTTATTTATATTTTTCTACTTAAATTTCCTACATTGGTCTTAAGTTTATAGCTTTCACCATTAATTATATATACTATTTGTTCATAGGTCTTCATAGTATGGTGCATGGACATGATGTTGAAATTTGAGATAATGCCACTTGTTGCATTTTCATTGTTTGCATCTCTCATACATTTTTAATTTTAATGTACTACTACTCATATCTCAAACACTAATATTTGTTTGCACCTATTCTCAACATATTTTATTTCACTATTAATTATTAAAATGTTAATTTTTTCTTATTAAACATGTCTAAACACAATCACTACATGAAAATGAGATGATTTCATGTGTCACAATCTCCCTCACTCAAAACCACTTACTGTAAGGTATCAATACAAACTTTTTAAATAAATAAATATGATATAATGAGATGATAATATGTGTCATGATCTCACTCACTCACAACCATTCACTACATGGGCATGAATATGAGGTTTCCATGTATATATTATGATTTATTAGTGGTAGGTCACATAGAAATTTTTAACTTACTCACATATTCTCACTATTTCATGTATTTAAATAAAAAATTATCACTCGATATTCATGATCCTTCACAGTGATTAATATCAAATGTGTATTTATGTTTACATATTAAATAATATGTTATAATGTCATGATTTCATAATTATGTTGTATCATGGTACTGATTTTATACAAATCAATGATATCTTAAGTTAGTTCAACATACATTAATTAAACATAAAAAATTAGAACACGAATAACACATAAAATAACACTTTATTCAATTATCATTTAAATATATGAAAAAAAATTAATACATATAATATTAATATTAAGTTTAGTTAAAGATATAAATATATTAGGTATTAAGATATATTCCTTACAATTCATTTTTAAGACTAATTGCAATACAAAATATCAATAGACACATCTCTTCTTTTTCCTAATATACATTTATTTTCCTCCCCATGGTATGCTTCAAAATATAGTCGATAGCATGAAATATGTGTGTGGATGTCTGATAATTTGGTATGACCATAAACTTATGTGGTTTTTACTCTAATATTCTAAATACTCCAATGAGAAACCCCACCAATAAGGATATGGGTTGGAGTGATTCTCTATGAACGATCATCATGATGGGATAATGTGTAAATTTATCATAATGAGATAAGGTGGTTTTTCACATTATGTAGACATGTATTTCTCAAAATATGTGTAATTTTTTTAATTGATGTTTTGGATAATGCTCTGTGAATCATAATAACAATGAGAGATTAAAATGGGTTATATTTTACATTAAGATTTCCATTTAATCATGTAACTTCATGATTGAGTGGAAATACTATCTTGTTTAAATAGATTAATTAGTCAATCTAATAGGATAACAAGGTTATTTATTTTTACAAAAAAATTATTTGTGTTTATATATACACAAATAATTCCAAGTGACTATAAAATTAATCACTTACATATAAATATGAAACTTAGTCAACAACATGTTATAAGTTCCAATAATGTTTTTAATTTAAAATAATATCATCTGACTCACCAAAAAATTTAATAGAGTTACTTTTTTTATATAACTTTTTGTGAAAAAACATAAATTATTTAATAGTGTCAAGTTAACTCAGTCTAAGTATCTAATTATTCTTGTGCATGTTTTTAAAGAGTGACACATATTTGGGTGCAACCCACATTATCTAACCATGTACATAAGTGTGATAATATTTTTCTATACGAATCTAATGTGTCATAAAATTCCCAATTGGGAGGTAATCCAAAGAAAAAGAATTATTTTGTCATAAAAATATCATGTTTTATCACCTATGAACAATATGTTTTCTATCACATACAAGTGTGTGTACTTGTCTATAACCTTTTTCATATTTTTATCTATATTGGTACAATATTTCCTTTCATCAATTTGATAAATTTTTTACTAATTTTACACTGTGATATCCCCCATGTAAAACCAAATTCCACATTTTGTATCCATTCAAAGTGTTAAATGAAATAACAATGTACTCTTGAGTTGAATTAAGTAAACCATAACCCAATATCAAAATGTTTCCTTGAAATATACAATTCATAGCTAAATGCATGACTAAAGTATTGGTAACATGAATATGAAAAATATCGATGTTTGATTAGTGATCTAAATTTAGTAATCTTTGGAACTCTAAAAAATAATCATTATACTCCAAATACCAAATTATTATTTCCAAGTGGAATGATATCTAAAATATTCAACCAATACAAGAATTTGTTTTCAATAAGATGAGTTACTAATATTTTATTTAAAACAAGTTCTTTCCACCACTATGATATTTTATGTTAAACACTAACTTACAATTAGCTTTAAAGATTAAGTTATTTATGCGAAACTCATAGTAGAAAAAAACTTTGGGGAGAAATTCATAATAATTAAAATATTTGAGGAAAAAAAATTCAACATAATTTATTTCTTAAAAAATTCATAATGCAAAATTATGAATGAAAACATATTACTATCAACATTAACATTAGAGAGCATCACAATTTGAAAAATTCTCTACAAAATTATTCTATATATTAAGAAGCGTAAATTCAATTTAATTTTTTTATCTTGTTTAACACATTTCAGATAAATTAGCTTATTTTAAAAAAATATTTACGTCATTTGCATCCCTAATTAAGGTTAGTTGTGTAAAAAATGTCATCATAAGACATTTTCTATTTCTAGACTATTTTTAAAAATAAAATTTTATTAAAATGATAATTTTTTCTTTAGATGCTCCTTTGTTTAATGGGTTTACTACAATAGTACTTTAAGAACCAAAAGGAATTATAGAATCCTTCCAAAACTTGTCTAAATTCTTAATAACTTGTTCCCCAATTTTTTCACAATGCTTGAAACCCAAACAAAACAAAGGACATGCCTCCACATTAGTTGTTAGTACTAGTTTCCTTTAAAAAATTTCTATGTTGACATATATATCAAACATAAACCAAAATTCTAATTGAAATTGTATAGGTAGTGATTAAAAACTACATCAAATATCCTCTTGGTTTTATACATTCATTGTTCACTTGGAATGTGTACTTTTTTAAATTAACAATCCTTTTAATTTGATAACAATAAAATGTTTTTTTTGGAGGCACTACATAATATAATAATATTGAGATTTAGTTTTATATTGAATTTATTTTTGAATGTAATAATAATACGTTAGTTAATGTTTTTATTGTATTCCTAGGAATTTACACAAATTTTACATCATCCCTAATAATATATATGAAATAACTTAAAATTATAATAATTATATGTTTTAAAAATTCAATCAAACAAAAATTTAGAAGTAATTAATTTTTTAATAATTATTGAAAAGTCAAAATGGATAGATGTTTGTGATCTAAGTATGACAATTGACAAAGTTTGATGTAGTTGTGTTTACCACAACTAATTACATGTGTTGTTGAAGTTTATATTGTCAATTATATGTGTCTTAGATCTATTTAGTTATCTCCTCTTGATATACAAGTGTTTAACATTTATTTAATTTAACCTTAGGTCCATCAATCAAGTATCCATATATATTGATCATTGTTTATAATGGCTTAAAAATTTCTACCAACATGAAACATACAATTTTAGAATAAGAATTCAAAATCATTTATAATGGGTGGCCACCCATTCTAAAATACATGGAGAAATTTAATATATAAGAACATGTGGCTATCATTTTTAGAAACAACACTATCTATATAATTCATTGTAACATATGTCATGATCCAAAAGTATTGACTTTAAATATTAAAATTGTTTAGTGTCATTCATTGATTTTATGATATATAAACCCAAAGGTTTAGTGAGTGTTTAACCAAAATTTGGATAAGAGGCTATCCTAATTGGTCAAAGGGTTAAGGATATAGAAATAATATGGCACAAATATGAATATTATATTTATAGTAGGCCAATTAATATGTTAAACACAAATCTACCATATGATAAATTTATAAAAATGAGATAGGTTATTAATGGAAAGTACAACTATGATAGATATATAAATCACATAAATAAATTATTTACTTATTTATAATGCTAACATGATGTTAGATCTGGTATATTTAGGAATCGAGCAAGAAGATAGTTCTAGATCAATAATTATATTTTGGATCTGGTGCCTCTAGCTCTCTAGATACTTATGTCATCCAAGAATAGTTGAATCAACACTAGTGTTTGAGTTTGATGCTAGTGTCTTAGTTTGATGCTACTATCTTGTACATAATAATTTATAGAATAGGATGTGATAACTTGGATGCTTTTATTCTTAACTTAATTTTCATTTTGGTGTATTCAGATCTAGGTCATGGAATCTCTCTTAATGAAATGGTAAAACTTAGCTTTCCATCTTTAATGTGACCTTGGAGTAAAATGGGTTAGTGGAAACATAGTGTCAAGCTAACTTGTAATGACCTTACTATCAAAGGGAACCATCTACATAGAAAATACTCTAGAATAAGGCCTCAACCTCATGTATTTATTCCCTACATGTTCGCTTGTATGTAAATCATGCAATGTGTAAATTAAGTACAATAGTGATAGATTGTAACTTGGAAAATATGACCTTATGACTATTCTTTTAGTAATTCAGACCTATATCTAGGTTTTTCCTTTGATTGATATCATAATAGGTAGAATAAGAAATTTTTTGATAACTTGAGTGCTTTTTGAGTGATCTTTTAGTTTGATTACTAGGTTTCATAGGTTTTCAATGAATGAAGTTTGATATTGTATTTATATCAATCCTATTGGGATATAACTCACATTAAATCACTTAGGCCAACCATTGTAGTATGTTTCATTTTGAAATTGGATTACTTTATGGAATTGGACACTTATGTTAGGTTAGGACAGTAACATCAATGCTACTACCTATCTTGGACATTAGTGTCCAAGGAGAAGGAGAGTCAGAATAAGCTCAAAACTTGTAGAGGTATAAGATATATAAATTTTAAGAATTATAGGCAAGATGAGATGTCTATGTCATCAATATAAGGTTAGTTATACTAATATATATGACAAGGGGAATAATATAGAGTAGATGTGAGGCTTTTAGAATCAAGGCATGTGTATAATTAAGAGGAACAACTAGGGTCATAAGTTTTCCAAGTGTACAAAAGTGAGGTACTATATATTCACAAAATATCATTTATAGAGAGATGTTTTTACTAATTTTTAAGCATCATATCTTGCTTTGGATTTTACATAATTCATCTAATTGAAGTCATATTCAAATTTTTGTTAATTTGTATCACATTTGTGACTACATAAAGTTTTAAAATAGGGGATGAGTCTATGCTACATAGTATTAACATGTGCTCCCACTAATTAACATATCTCTTACAATTGAATGGATGTTTAGATAAGACAATCCTAATATCAATTGGCCTCACAATTTATCAGGGATTTATGTGTGACCAATCAATTTTTATTCCCACTTCCTCATTGAGCCTATCTTTTAAATCAAGGACACCATAAATTATAAATACCACTGACATTCCATTTAACCCACCTTCATCATTCTAAAACCCTATAACATCATTAAAAAGTGATTTAATGATTTTATTTACCCTTTTCCATGTAGATGTGTATAAAATTATGAAACATTTAATATTTGAGCATTGTAATAATGCACACACAATTCATTGTGATAGACATAAAGCAAAAGAGTATATCTATAATATCAGTTTGTGTGATATCAATCACAAGGTTGAAAAAATCTACAATAACCACTTCTAAACTATGTGGATAAATATGGTTTAAATTATCCCAATGATATGGCCAATAGGAAAGGAAAATTACACTGGCATGTTAAATCATAATAATCTTCTTGCTTTGGTTGAGAATGTTTAGTAGCTAATAATATATATACTTCTAGGAGGTCAATGGAATCATTTGATATTTCCATATTATCATCTATTTTTCTCCTTTTTCCCCTATTTTATCTCCCAAATCATCGTAGAGATGAATATGATGAGTTTCATGCATGCTAATTTTTTTTATCACATTTGATGTAACACATTCCATTAATGTTGCTTATTCAAGTACCCATGAATTTAAATAGTCGATACTTTTCACCCTTAAGACTTTATTTTCTTTAACTATTTTGAAATAGGAATTTATTGTTTTTTCCTTTGCACTAGGTTCAAAAATCAATTTCATCCAAACTTATCCACTCATAATTATATCTAATAGTAAAAATAATTATTCAATAAACATACCCCTTGTACCTATAAATAATCATGTTAGTTTCTCCAATGAATTTAGCTTGAAATATTGGTCACTAGCCTTGCAAGGAAATAGGATATCCCATCATTTATGTAGAGATCAAAAAATAGAACCCATTTTCCCCATATTTCATCAATAAGAAGGATAAATGGCATCTTATCACTAAGGTTATCCACCTTTTATTTTACAAAAATGTCTAAACACTCTTTTTCAAATGCATGTATGTGAATATAAAAATAATTTATATTAATCTGATATATAAAGTAAGTAAATGAATATTTTATTTTTATGTGTTTAATTTTAATTTGAAATAAATTCAATATTTCAAATACCTTATAGTTGTGTACCTTTGCATGGCCATAACCTAGGTGTTTTAGTTATTTTATAATTGTTGCCCTGTATTTGTACAACTTGTCAATGAACTTTTATTGAACCGATGTTTTTATGGCCATATTTTATTATTTGTAGATAATGATATTCTACTCTATTATGGATTTGGAATAAATAATATGAGGCAAACTTTATTTGAGTTTATCATGGAATGTAGAAAAATTATGGTTTGCTAGGATAATTTTTGGAGCTACAATGGTATGGTGTTCATCAATAATATATAAGTTAGTGTCAAGATTTTAAAATTCATGTTCAAACTAAATGCCCAAGACAAATCCAATTTATTTTTTAAATGGAATAAAATTTTATTCCCACTAAAAATGAATAAGGTTGCACAAAATATCAAAATCAAGCGATCAATATTAGTATTTAGAAGGAGCTTTGTTTCACTATTCAACTCCAATATTGAATGATTTCTCATTGAAAATAAAAAGTTGAATCTCTTTAGATGTTGAATATTCACTTCTATTAAATTCATTTTAATCTTGATTCAATAGAGTTTTCTCCCTTATATATTCCCTTTTCTCTTTAAATTATGATACAAAAGTTTTATAGCTTGGATAGTAGTTGCCTCCTTATATATGTAAACAATTTTTAATGAAAATTATTGTTGACAATATTTTATCAATATTGAAGAAATGGGTAATGGATTAAGTCAAGTATATTGATAAATTCTTGTGAATACTAATATAATTCCATCACAAAAAAATGACCAGTTAACATTCCATTGGTATCTTCATCTATATATGATTATAACTTACAACCATAAGAATAGCATGAATATTTTTTATGTTTCATCAAACAAGCCATGCCACTTTTTATATATAACACAATCTCTAGATCCTTATTAATAATTTTACATGAACATGCATTGTTATTTATTTTCTCCACCTAAACATTTAATACATTCTCTATACTACATTTCATTTTTAAAATTATCCCAATCGCTTGATGTTCCCCTATTAGGGAATGAAAAAACTAGAGGTCATTATGATAGTTATATGGAGAGTATATTTTTTCAAACCACTACTCATCTCTTTTATCCTAGTCTAATTAACCTTTAATAGAAGGAATTTATTGGTAAGGAATACTACCATAAGAGCCATATTTTATTGTTATAAATAATTAGTCGTAAGTAGTCATAATTTGTCAAGTGGAACATGTTTTTTAACTATGTAAAAATTTGAATGATATTTATGAATTATATATCACCATTGTATTATATAATTGGAAAACTCATACCTTGGTTATACCTCTCAGTTATAGACCTTTCCAACTTCTAAAAGTCTTACATATACTCTCTCTTGTGCCCCTTGGCCTACTTATTAGTATAAATAGTCTTATGTTATTGACCTAGGCCTTTTATATTACCCATAATTTTTAAAACCCACCTATATTATGCCTCTACATGTTCTAAACCTATACTTATTTTCCTACTACTTAGACACTTAAATCCTTAATAGAAACCTATGTCGATGTAGATGTCTTATTTTGATGTAGTGCTCAATACCATAAAATCATCTAATTTCTAGACCAAAAGAATCTTAATGGTCAACCTAAGTGTTATTATGTGATATATCCTCCAAATGGATTAACATAAATATAATATCAACCTTCATTCATTCCTCGCATAACACATACCTAGATTCATACCAAAGATCATTTAATTGAGCAAAGCTTCACTATTTTCTCCTATTTTCATATCAATCATACAAATAACACATATATAGATTTGAAGCACTTAAGGAGTATCCCAAGATTTATATTTTACAAGTTAAAATCTAGGTCACTATTTTTATTGATTTCACACATTGCATGATTCACAGACAAACCAATATGTCGGGGATAACTACATAGGTCTAACACCCTATTTAGAGTATTGTCTATGCAGGTAGTGCTCATTAACATATGGGTCTTTGGGGAAGATCAACACCATGTGCTCACTAACTCATTTTTCCCATAACTAATATGAACATGAAGAACTAGGGTTTGGATCATTTGATAAGGATTGATAATCTATGACATAAATCGTAATGCACCAAAGTGAAGGTGATGATGAACCCAAAAACGTACATGTGATTGCATGTTATTTCAATAGTTATCATATATTGGGCACCTTTTTCTAATTCAGACACTAGTGTTGACATAACCATCCCTAGATGATATAGGTGTCTACACCTACAAAGGTATTCAATCTATAATTTGGTGATTGTTACATAATATTTTTCTAGACTATTTCCTACTTGTTCCAGATCTAGATCTATATTAACATCAAAACTAGATAGTGTCTTATTTTCATTATGATTTTAATATTTACCATATCTATGTTTACCATTCTTATCATATCTCAATGTAATAAATTTAGTATATGTTATATCTAAGTTTTATAATTAATTGTCATGTTATATATCTATTTCTCACATTTTTGTTTATTCATTTCTATATTCTTAATGTTATCTACCCATAAAAGGATCTATATTCAATTTAGGGTTAAACATTTGGTTAACCTAATCCATATGTGAATGCAAAAAAATTATGATCTAAGGATTCCAAGCCTCCTAATGTTTTATTTTATTGTGATGGATTTTTATATTTGAAACCTTACCCTAGAGTTTAACCCTCTCATGGTCACAATGAATTTGTGTGCATATGTTTACAAGTGGATTATTCCTTGATTGGAACATTTCAACCTTAAAAAAACTCATTTTAAAATTCCTTAGAGGTATTTTTTATTCAATTGGATATACTAATAAAACCTATTTTTGTTTATAAAAATTATGTATGAATTTTTAAAATATTAAAATTTACTATTTTTAATAAATATTGGCATAGAACGTGAATGGTGTATGTATTTTATAATTAATTTATGGGTTTCATCAAAAGTAATATTTTAATCAAAAATATATCTCAGATCTCTAAAATAATTTTTTTTATCAAAATTATTTATTCTTTATTCAGAATATTTTAGGGTTTTACTTATGAAGCATCCCACATTTTTTACCCTATTTATAATTCAAAACAAATAAAATTTCAAAGTCCTTATAATTTTTTGATAACTATATTGACATAGACAAAAACCTTTTTTTGTTTTCAAAATTTTTTTTAGATTTTATGAACTTAGAATTTTACTATTTTTAGGAAATTTAGACCTATAGACCATACACTGTATTTTATTCCCTTTTTTATATGGTTTCATCTCATTTCAATTATTTTTTTGAAAACCTATCTTATATTTTAAAAAAACTCAACCATTATACTGAAATTGATGTATCTTCATTTTAACATGATTGATAGCTCCTTAGAATTTGTATGTCTTTATTATCCCATTCTCATATCAATTATTAGAACATTTAAAATGGATACAAAGGAGACTCTTCACCCTATTAAACCTAATGAGGGTTATATATATCATCCCTCAAACCATGTCTATACTATCACTCCTTCAAAGGGTAAGGTAAATGGTATGTATATGCATGTTCAATCTAAGCTACCTAAGGTTTTTGATTATCAATCCATAAGAGATAAAATCAATAGTATGGGAAAGTTAATAAAATAGTCACAAAATTATATTATACTCCTAAAATATCTAACATGTGGTAGTTTTAATTATGTGTTTGCATCCTCATCTACCAATGTTGTGCCAAACAAATTTTCACATACAAAAGAAAGGCTAAAATAGAATGCATCTAAAGTAAGTTATTAAAAAAGTGACCAAAAGGATAATAATATTGCAAGTGAAATCCTTATATACATGATTCAAAATAAAGTGATCAAACTATATCCTCTAGTCCTATAAGGAGATCTAAATAATAGTTTGTATCATAGAATGCATTGGCATCATATAGATTGTTGTTTGGATTTAAAGAACCAAATACAAAGTCAAAAACATAGTTTTGATCCTATCATTGATACATCAATTAATAAAAACCATTCACATTTAAATTAATTCTCCTAAATCACAATTTCAAAAACAACAAGTATGAGTACCAAAGGATGATTCATAACAAAAAACTTGCAAATAAAAAAAATTAGAGAAATAAATGATTCAAAAAGCCAAGCTAGAGAAAGAAATATTAAAAATAGATAAGTATGAAAAGTTTATATAATAAAAATATCAACATGAGAAGGAAAAATTACAAAATTCATTGTTATTAAAAAAAATTAATGGGCATATAAAGTGTTCAAAATAGGTTTTTTAACAGAAAAGGTCACAAAGCAAGATCCACTTGACCAACCAAAAATTTAAAATCTGGGTACAAATGGGGAAACTATAATCCTTTCATCAAGTCACAAATATTCTACTCTCACTACTCATATATAAGGTAAATAGTCTTCAAATGAATAATTCATTAAACCATATTATTATTTACTCAATAATTTACTACATAATTTATTTATATCTACAAGATTTGGTATATATCAATTTAATCCATCACTAGTAATTGTGAAATCAATGATGAATAAATTCAAAGCAAACCATATAAGTCAAGATGACAATAATGTGTTTACATATGATGTCAACATAGATATAAAAAATGCCATACCAAAAAGGCACCACCACAATATGGTGTAGTTCCTCATTCATATAGAAACACTAAAAATGGTATATCAAAAGTTCAAGAGCATCCCAATAGGCTATATGATTACACATATGATTATGATCCTAATGATATTATAGATTTGAATGATCAAGATAATATTAATTATGTAAAATATGAAAATGACACAAATTATATATAACCTTCACAGGGGCATCCTCTTGATGAGTACATTGGTCTCTAGTAGCACTTTTCCAAAAATACCAAAAACATAAAAAAAACTCAAAAATCCAAAAATATATTTGGAATATACACATTATATTAGGACCTTATAACATATGTGTTAGTTTCATGTTTATGGATAGCATATCAATTACATTACATACACATATGTTTCATGCTTTTATTTGAGTGTGATACAAACATACATAGATACATGATCTATGCACTTTTGGATGTTGATATTTCCCTCTACTCACATCACTAGGATGTTAGGTGCATCCACCTATATGATCATGATACATATAGGTTATATCATTATATGATCAGTTTACATTATCATATTTGAGATTACCTTTATCCATGCTTATATATTTTATAGTGTACTTAATATTCTATTTACTTGACATTTTCTACTAACGCATTTGATCCATGGGATAATATGATATGTTTATGTTAGTTGATTATGTTTTAATTTATACACTTCCTTGAGCACTTTAACTTTATATTGTCTTATTTATTGAGCATTTGAATATGCTCCATTATTTATGGCCTTCATGCCTTTGTTTTCTTCTTTGACATTTGAACATGTCATTACTTGTTGTATGTTAATATTTGAGAATGTCATTTCTTTCTTTATGGACATTTGATTATGTCATGTCCATTTGATTATGTGGCATGTTAACATGACCATTGCTTGTATTCTCCTTTGAATTGGGTTTTTTTTAGGGGTATTTTTTTCCAATTGGCTATTTTTTGATATATTTTGGAAATTTTATATTCGCTAATGAATAATTTTTTGAAAACATGTTCACTAAACTTTATTATAAAATTGTTATATTAGCCATAATATTCATATATTATTTGCAGATTCTATGTTATTCATTAAATTTTTCCTACTATATGTATATTCCATAGATTTCAATATAAAAATATTTTCTTACAATTATAATCTTACAAAAATTTCTCATTCCTTAAAAAATACCTTACCTTGGACGATTGATTGTTGATTTTGAGTTATATTATGTGTATGCTTGATTACTTCTTGTGCTTGTACTATTACTATCTATATGTTTCCTTGGTATTTATCATACATCTTAGTCCTTAATGTGATCACATTTTATGCACATCAATGACACATTTACCTATACATTTTTTCCTATATGCTACATGGTTCATTAAAAACATATGGTTATTTTATATTTTTTAGGTGAGTTAACTACCAATTTATATCTTCCATCACCTCAAATGTAGGCATATTAGTGGGGCATGTCATAGAGACATGGATTTCACACATTCACAATTTTAAATTTAGTGAAGGCATGTCATATAGGGATGGCTTCCACATATTCACAGTCTTAGATTTAGTGAGGGCATGTTTTGGAAACATGTTCTTCATATTTACTTAGTATTTAATATATCTATGCTATAACATGGGCATGTTTTGAAAACATGTCCTCCACATTAACACCTATATCAATTTTCATATTTCTCCATATATAGTCGGGGAATATTTTGGAAACATGTTCTCCACACTTCAAATAGTTTTAATTTTAAATATATAGTGGTGAAATATTTTGGAATCATGTTTTCCACACTTACAAGGTTCTCAAATGGTCCAAATTACACAATTATATGATTTAAATACACATCTATGGTAGAATTATATACATTAGTAAAAAAATTATACATATCCCCAATAAGAGACATATATAAGGTGTATATGTTATGCAATGTGTGCCTAATATTATAAAATTAAAATTAGTTTCAGATTCTAAACACTTTCAGGGACTATAAACACCCACCAAGTTGGACTTTTATAGACTATATTGAGAAAATCTACTACAGTAGTTGGTTCAATTTTTGGTATGCTTGAGGTGATTAAATCACACAATATTTACTAATTTTTAGGTTGGACTTGATTTTGTCATCTAAGATAACTATTTTGATAGTTTGAGTTGAATTGGTTCACTCACAGTCACTAGGTTTTAAATATAATTGGGTTTCATGGTTGAGCTAGCCTCAACTGCTAGGTATAAATCCACCTTTTCTCAAAATTTGGGGGCACAAGCCATCTTATATATCTCTATATATTCTTATATATATGAAATTTGCAGAGTTATATTTGTCATAATCTCAATTTTAGTGATTCAAAATGATACATATTTCAAATGAAATTACTAAAAGGTAACGTGGTTGTAACAATACATAGGTGTATCCTAAACCTTGATATCTCTCAATTTCAATAAATTCAATGTTTTCAATTTCATAATATATGCACTAATTATATACAATAACATGATATTGGTTATAGTGTAGTCACCAACAAAGCACTCAATCTGGACTCAAGTAAAGGTAGGGTGTATTATACACACTTAGTGATGTATTCTTATCTTTTAAACTAACAATGACATTACTAGAATAAAGGAGGGAAATGTAGATGATATTTATGAATTATATATCACCTCAGTCTTTTACACTTGGAAAACACTAACCTTATTTTTTATTATTATTTCTAAACCTTTCTCACTTCCATGAAACTCACATCTAATTTATCTTATTCACCTTGGCCTATCTCTTAGTTTGACCAGTCTTATGTTGATGATATAGGCCTTTTACATTGCCCAAAATGTTTAAACCATGCTTATATTATGCCTATAAAATGTCTTAACATGTAATCATTTTCCTACTCCCTAGACACTTTCATCCAAGATAGATACATATGTCGATGTAGGTGTCTTATTCTAATGTAAGTGTCTAGTGCCCTAAATTCATCTAATTTACAAATGAAATGTATCCTAATGGTTGGTCTAAGTGATATTATGTGACATATTCTCCAAATGGATTAGTATAAATATAATATCAACCCTCATTCAATCCTCACCTAGTATAGACCTAGATTAATACAAAGGAGCATTCAAAGATAATTGAATTAAGAAAACATTACCTATTGAATCTTATTTTCATATTAATCATAGGGAAAACACATCTATAGGTTTGAAGAATTGAAGAAGCAGCCAAAGAGATATATTTTCCAAGTTACAAGTTATATCACTATTGTTCTTGCTTATCACACATTACATGAGTCACACACAATGCAACATTTAGGGGAGAACTAAATAAGTATAAGGCCCTCTTTAAAGTATAGGCTATGTAGAAAACACTCATTGAAAGAGGGGTCTTTGGGGTAGCTCAACATTGTGTTCCCACTAGCCTATTTTTACCACAACCAATATGAAGATGAAGATCTCAAGTTTTGATTATTTGATAAGGATAAACAAACCATGAACTATATTTTAATGCATGAAAGTAAATGTGATAATGAACCTAGAAGCATCTAGTTGGTTGCATATAGTTTTAGTAGTTTTTTTTTACTAGACACTTGCATCCGAATAGACACTAGCATAGACATAACTATCTAAGGTTGATGTAAGTGTATATAGCTTAAAAGGCACTTTATCCATAATTTCTATATTATTTAAAAATATTCTTCCAATCTGATTCCATCTTGTTCCACATCCATATATGTATTATCATTAGAATTAGCTAAGTATCTTGTTTTTATTATCATTACAATATCTAGCATAGCTATACTTTCCAGTTTTAGCATATTTCAACACAATAAATTTAGTATATGTTCTATATAAGTTTTACAATTAAAGGGCATATTATAGATCTATTTATCACCCTTGTGCATATTCATTTCTACATTATTAACCATATCTACTCATAGAAGGATCTATATCCAATATAGGGTTAAAAAACAATCTATTTTGTCATAAATTTGAAAGGTACATAGTTTTTATATAAGGATAAAAAATATGTTTTAAGGACTCAAAACCATTACAAAATCATTAGAATAGACTAGAACCACTGGACCAAACTAATAACAATAATAACATTCCTTAAGGAACCACCCAAACATAGAACAAAAACAACAAATATCTAATAAGAAACACAATAAGAACCCATAAATACATACAAAATCTTAAGTGGAGTAAAACCACTAGGTACATACCAAAAATAATAATAGTGAGAAATAGACACACGCCTTTTGACCACCCATAGGCCCATCAAAAAATATAAAACTAAAATATAGATTCCTCCATCACTTTTTTGAAAGGTCCATAGTTATTAATAGTTAAATCTATAAATAATCATAGGATTGAATCATATAAGAACATAAACATCCATATTGGCTAATGTTGGTTATATTATTAATATAGACTAGTGTAGAATGGATATATTCCCATTTTAAACAAGATAAGAATAATATGACAAACATAAATTCTATATTCTTAATATTTTTTATAATTCAAGTAGAAAGAGGATTTTCATAGGGCACCAACACTATTACAATATGAGATAGACAAAAATAGAAATGGTCATAAGGGTACACACATAAAAAGTATTATAGGATATAATACCAAAGAATGACCAAAACATAGTTGGTTAGAACTAAGAATAACATAAATAAAAATAGAAGTTAAACAAAACAAAATGAAATCAAAGAAAAAATTTCATGACACTAACTATAGAAAATGTTAGGGAAAGTTAGATTATCCAAATTCAAGGTTGTCTTCCATCCCTCCTTCATGAGTTTGATATGGTTTATTAGTGCATCGAGTTATTGACTTTTCCATTTAGTGACCATATTATTAGTACCCCAAGTGCACTTTCTAGTGCCTTCCTGACCAAGGTGCAACCACTCAACTTTCCTCTTCATTATCAAATATTGGAAGTGATCCAAGTATTTCACATAGTTCTTTATAGAAACCACACTTAAATTATTAACTTTGTCTATATTGGTTATAATATTTCCCACCTCAAATTCTATACTATCAACTCTAGTCTTAGAATAAACCAATTTCTTCTTCTATCCATCAACTTTCCTTTTTAGCTCAGACATTTCATCACTAGGTGGGGATTTAAAAGAAAAAAAATAGGCTGATTCTAGTGCTTGACACCTCTCTCATGCTTTAGTATCTCCAAATCTTAAAGGACCCAACAAAACCCTCCTCATTTCTAATCTTTTGGGGAAAGAGAGAGGTGGGGCTCCATTCTTAAAATTCTTAATAGGTACATAGATAAATATATCAGTAGTAGGATTCAATAATAAATTTGAATCATCCTTCATCTCATGCCCAACACTATATAATAGACTTTGAATCCTCATACCATGCTCCATTATTGGCTCTTGATCTCTTTTCATCATGCTCTTCCTTCTCACCTTCCTCCACCTCAAGCTTAATTGTCAGACTAACCATCTCTTCATCAAAAATTTCAATCACAACATCTAAATTCTCTTGTATTTTATTACTACGATTTTCCTTACTCCTAAGGTTATAAATTATCTATTGATATCCACCCTTACCTATACTCATAGTTGTAGATTTACCAAGTTTAGAATCATCTATATTTTTCTTGGCTCTCTTTTTTGGTACATAACATTGAATTATCTTGAAGTATATTAACAACATTATATTATTTTAAGTGTTCACACATAAAAATGAGATATTTTTATCTTCTTTTTTATATCTTCTCACATAAACTACATTCATTGTCCCTACACAATATGTTCACCCGGGTGGAAATGTACATGCTAATTTCATTAATGTTAGATTTAAATCTGACTTAATTAATTTTAAATTTGCATGCTTGGGTGACCTTATGAGGCCACTCATCAACCTTAAAATTGATCTGTGATGGTATAAGAACATCAAAGTGTTAATATGCATGATTGGCCTTTTATCTTTGGAATAAGTCATGACATCATGATCCATCATGATGCTAAAAATGAGACTAAGAAGAAATGATATCCTAAAATATATATTTATTTTTAGTAATGGAATAAATATAAATATGGATATCATTGGGTTTATCCCACTTAGAGAACAAATTATAAGACATCCTTAATTATAAAAGTAGCCAGCCATAAAATTCCCTTCCCTATTATAGGTGTTATAGAAGGAGAATTGACAAAAAAGATTAACAGAGCATAAATGTCACTAATCAAGTTTGTGATTGACTAATAAGGATTTGAAAAATTTATATGGTAATTTACTGAATTCAAGGAATCACCATCTATGACTAATTATATTCCTATTTTAATTATTCTTAAATTCTTGTGTAGAATGGTCACATGCCCATTCTACAAAATATAGGATTATTTGCTTCTTAATTGATAATTATATAACTATTCCTTAGATTATTAATTAATAATTTCCTATATTCATAAATTAAAGTGTACAATGGAAAGGTGCCCATTATAAAAAAGATAATAATATTAGCTTCCATATTATTAATAGTTAATTATACAATGGAAAAGTGCCCGTTATACAAAAGATAATAATATTAGCTTCCATATTATTAATAGTTACCTATGTATTTATATTCTTGTAGAATGGGCACATGACCATTCTATAATAGATAAGAATATTGGTGTTATGACTAAAAAGTCCCTTTATCCCTAATAAGTTCACAAAAAATACTAAAATCTATCCCTACAAATTTATGTATTGGTATTCAAAGTTGGGTCCAGACCCAATGGATGATGTTTAATCATGTTTAGATCCACATAATTTATTAAAAATATTTTATGATCCCTAGACTCAATGACTACCTTTCCATACATTTTTTGTCAGTTTCTTCACATAATTTTAAATTTACCTCCTTGTCAAATTTCAATGGTTTCATAATTAATTTTAAAGAGTTGACCATTTCCTTTGTAAAGTCATTGTTATTGTGGCAAGTCCTGATATCTTGGAGTGGTGATCTTAGAGTTGATAAACATTTTAAAAGTCATTATTGATGTGATAGGTATTGATATATTGGATTGGTACTCTTTAAGTCTGAATGAACACCTCATAGAGTTCATTTTTGAGATGTAATCTTACATTTAAATTCAAAATATTCAATTTACTTGAACTTTATATACATCCCACTAGATGTCAAAAAATTATACTATTAGGTACCCTACATTCAATTGTAGCATGAGACATATATAATTAAAATATTGAGAATAGGCATACCATTTATGTCGATGTCAATTAGGAATTTAATAGTTTATAAGTATCTATGTTAGCTAAAAATAAATTAGGAATCCAATAATTTAGACTTTTATATGTCCATGTCGATTAACATGTTAGGCTTCAGTGGTATCCTTGATAATTATAAATGTCTAAGAATCATAGGAAACTTAGAAATGGCCATGTGGCATACTTCAATCTCATGAATCTATGGACCAATTATAGGATTATTCATGTTATTTTACAACATCTAGATTAATAGTAAGAGGGGGTGATGTAGGTGGGGATAAAAAATCAATGTGGGCCATGTGTCTCATTGTTATCATAGGGGAATGTTAGTACTAGTTTGAATAGTGCCACCAAGAGTTAGTATGAGTGCCATGAATTACCATTAACATTATTATGAGACCAATTATAAAAAAATATAGGGTCCAATATAAGCATAATTTTGAGATAAATATTAAGATATTAGGATATCTTTTAATCAAATAGAACCCAAGCTATTTTTCCATAGAGCTTAACCTATCAAAATAGTTTATAGAGTTATCTAATATCAAAAATAAATAATGGAAGCATAGTATTCACACTAAAACCCCACTCAAGAGTGCAAGGAAACCACATTTATTTATAGGATTTTCAGATACAATCATTATAATAAGGTTTTCAAAGTAATTAATGAAGTGTGAAAAACTTCAAGTAATGATGAAGACAATGAAGCTGAAATTGATTTATTGTATGATTTATAAGCCATCCATTAGTTAGGATTCCATAAAGCTAATAGGTTTCCCCATAAAATGATCTTTTTAAATATAATGTTCTAAAGTTATTTGTGTATAGGATGACTATTTTGAGATAGATAATGGCAAGTAGTGAATAATTAATTTATCAAAGATTAATTTAAATAAATAATATTATATCTCAAATCTAAACCTTACTTATGACATAAATAATACCATATTCCTGATTCATTTTTGAGCTTGTACCATTATATTTGACTTTTTTCATGAGTATCTAGAATGGGATTTTATGCACCTAGGTATTAGGTCTCATTGACACATTTACATAAAATATCAAAGCATGGTTTTGAGTAGTATTATAATTTTATTAGTTAAATAATATTTATATTATATTGTGTATTATGTTGTGAAAATTGAGGCATATATCCTTGTAGAGGGTATATTGGACAATATGTTAATAGGAAAATAAAATACATTAAACAACAAAGTCCTATATTATTATATTCTTATGTAGGATGGGCACATGTACATTCTATAAAAGGTAAGAATATTTAATTCCTAATTGATAATTTTTAAATTATTCTTATATTTTTGTGAAAATTGATAATTACCTATATTAGTAATTAGACTTTTTTTGACTAACACACCCCCATGTTTAATATAAACAGGGAACCACTAAATTAAGAATGAATCACTATGCACTACTAATAGGACCCATTAAATTTTCTATTGAATTTTATAATAATTTTAAATATACATTAGATACTAATTGTATCCATAAATAATATACATTCACAATAATAATAACAATTTTATCACATAGCCATTAAAAATACACAATCATAGAAACAATGTTTTATTTATTATATAATAGTTCATCATTACATAACCATTCAGGGTTACACGGTTCTCAGGGTGATTATAATTCTATATACTATCACTATTATTCATTTTGTATTCCTAACATTATCTTTTGGTGTAATTCACTTTTAATTATTTGGTGTACCCTTATAATGTTACATACTATCACTATTATTCATGTTCTATTCCTAGCATTAACTTCTATTCCAATTCACTTTTATCTCTATGGCACATTATACATTATTTGGATGGGTTTACACCCTCATCAATTTCATTCCTTACTTTCAAAAAAATAAATAAACCTTTTGAACTATGCATTATGTGCATGGGATAAATTTACAAAACCACCTTGATACTCCTCAAAGTTGTTTAGTTGTGCACTTTAATTATGCATCTTGGCTCAAGTTCCTCCTCCTTATGGTGTTTTTTTTAATGGATTATCACTATATTATATCCTTTGTGTTTGAATTATGCTCCTTTTGATGAAATTGGGTTAGCTTATCTTCAAAGGATGCACATAATTCTCCTTGTCACCTATTGTTCTAGGTTGAACTCTCATAAATCTTCCTCTCAATGCTTACCTTTATGTTGAGGAAATTATATTAATATAATACCAATTATACTAGTTTATATGATATGTGTCTCCTCTCCTTGCCATGCTATCTCTTTTTCTATTTGAAGTCTCTCTATCCCCCAAGTGCTCTACTCCATAGACTCTACTTGGCATTCTCTATCTTTGCATAGTCTCATATATACTCTTGGTTTTATATGATTTGATGAACATTATCAAACACTTACTCTTTTTTTGTGTCTTCTCCTTTGTAATTATTATCCTATACATATCCATGATTTATGGATTACCTTGACTCTCTATTGATACATATCTGAATGCCTCGAGAGTAAGCATTTTCCAATATGTAGCTCTTCCTTATCACACCTCCTATTTGATACTTATAGTCATTATTTTAATACATTCCATCAAGAGGTGATATTAATATCATATACTATTATATCTAACCTCACACCCATGCACATAGTAATAAAAAAATGTAAAAATATATATATATATTTCATGGTGGTTTCAATTTTTCAACTTTCTACCTTTATAACATAGGCTCCTCATCTCCTTCATATGGCTATTTTATCAATCTCTCTCTCTCCCTATTTATCTACACCTTATAGGGTTGTTCTTACTCATTAATGCATCTCAGATCTCTCCTTATGGCCACTCATTCATAGCTCTCTTAGTTTCCTAACTCCTTGCCACTACCTCCATTAATTAAAAACAACCATCTTCACTAAAAAACCCTCTTCTTGATCAATTAACCCATCTTAACCACAACTCCATTTAATAACCTTATTTAAATGATTAATATATCTATTAATAATTTATAGGTTTAGTTACTAGCTAATCTAGTTTGTGGGTTGGAAGTTGTCTTAATAATACTTTGGCACCCATTATTTCTAAATACTATCAATTCCATAAATCATGTGTTTGAGTCATATGTGAAATCACTCAAATCTAACATTATGTGGTTGAGTCATGCCTTGATCCACCAAAACCTATTAACAATTAATTAATCTATTTTTTTAATTGATTATAAAGGTAAATTGTGTAATTATATATGTATATCATGGTGTCAAACATCTACAAACATAATTCACAGTATCAATAATACTTCACAATGTCCCCTAGAACATAATAGAGATTAATAGT
Organism: Torreya grandis; assembly: GCA_037957365.1. Classification (NCBI taxonomy): domain Eukaryota; kingdom Viridiplantae; phylum Streptophyta; class Pinopsida; order Cupressales; family Taxaceae; genus Torreya; species Torreya grandis. The sequence goes on from JARHVA010002459.1 coordinate 1,905,562, forward strand.
CATGAAGAAGAGATGAGTCTATTAAAACATTAATATTAATATTTTTTTATTATTATTAAAATAAATGGATAATAAATCCATCCATCTATATTTATTCATATCTTTATCATGTAATTGAGTTATATCTTTGAGCTTAGTAGTTATTCTCATAGTAATTTAGCACCCATTTTTTATATACCTGTCAATCAATTACATGGCTAAGTTGTTTTATCAATTTGGTCAACTTAGACATTTTGTGGTTTTGTCATTACATGATCCAATCAATATTATCAATAATAAATCATGTTTTTTTTTTCATCAAGTATAAAGTTAAACTATGGAAGCATGTAGTCATACCATGGCATCAAACATCTATAGACATAAATCATGAAGTTATAATCTATTCTTCATAGCATCTTATAGAATATGAAAAAGGAGAATAATCATGAATAATATGAAATATTTTTATCAAATATATGTTGAGGTTAGCATACCCCCATTTTAAAAAAATGGGGACCCTTGTGTTAAAAAGTGCAAATTTTTACCCTAAGGTTGAAAATTGATCTGATTAGAGTATCACTAGAATGTTTTACACTATATCTTTATTTAATGATCATCCACACCTTAGTTCATTTGCATATTTTTTCATGATTCTAAAGTTTATAGTATTTTATATTTATGTTTCATGTCATAGTTTCAATGGGGTCCATTTGGAATGAGTAATGTTTGGGTTTTATGATTTAATAATGATTTGATCTTTTACTAGCCTTTGGTCTACTGAAATCAAGTTAATTTCACTTATGATTATCTTAAAACCCTACATATAATTACCTTAGCTTATTTCCTTCAAATTTGGAAGGAACATTTTATGTGGGAATATTTCAATTATGCCATGGACTTAGTTCAAATTTTATCTTAAGGCTTAGTCATAGTTTTCAACATGACTAAATCTTAGGCTAAAAATCTTATGCTTGGTCCCTCTATGTCTCATGACCCCTTAGTCTATTTTATTATTGGCATGGTCTAACTAACACATGGTCCCTTTGACATAAATCTTAGCCTAAATCCTTATGCTAAGGTTTATCATATTTATTAATATAAACCTTAGGCTAAGACTTTAGGCTGGGTCTTTTATTTTGTAGGGTCCCCTTTAACATGTTTTAAAAAGTTGATTAAAACTTTATCCTAAATATTTACTCATATTTATTAATATTAATTAAAAAATTAATCTAAGATTTTAGATTAAATTTTATGTTCCCTGAATATTGACTTTAACATCATTTGTTTGTGTAGGATCAACAATCTACATTTTCTCAGATGATCAAGATCTAGCAATGTGAGATTAAATTCAAGGAACCTAACCTTAAGTTAAATATTTAGGATCTTCTAATTATCAATGACATTCATTTGGTTAGGCAATATTGATCCAACTATATGTATTGAGTCAAAACTTCAACAAATCCCTAGGACAAGTGAGAGGGTGACAAGTGTCACACTTGCAACCAAAGAACATTGAGTAGCCAATGGTGTTTGACCCTATAGATCAAGATACAGTGGTCCACATTTTCTCATATAAATATGATCAGACAACATGTAGAAAACATTCAAAGGTTAAGGACAAACATGGAGATGATATGTGGCATATATATAGGACATGAGTTAAATATTGATCATCTCTCAAAGATCGATGGTATGTAATGTAGCATACACATTTTGATCAATGGTATATGGAGTAGGAGGAACAATTGGGTATATCAAGATCAATATAACATGATTTTTCTATGCAACAAGATCAACAGTGCATAGCAAACATTAAAAAGTTAGGGTGAATGTAAAAGTGACAAGGGTCACAACCATAGGGAATGTAACAATCAACCAATGGTGTTTAAGTTTTTAAATCAAGATAAATGGTCCACATTGATCTATATAGGGATGATCCAATGGTACAAGATCATATAGGAATCTTCAAAAGACAATGGTCAAATTTTAAATATTAATGAGTAGGATACCATGGTGATGCCACATTAAATCCACACAAGCTTGATATGCTAAGTTACAGATTTTAGGACCTAGGAAATACAAATTTATAAATGAAAAAATATAAGCACAATCTAAGTCATAAAAATCCCATAAGTTTAAATCATGGCTTCCATTAAAGCACTATAAGGAACATTCAAAACAACCCTCGCTCATTTGAAAGCCCTAGTTTAACCCTATGATCATCATAATCAAGAGAAAAAGATTCAATTATCATTTGAGCAAAGATAATTTGATCCAAAATTAAATTACAAACCACTGGTAAGTAATTTAGAGAGACTTGTAGCCATGGTAGCTTGGAAAATTTTCTCTAGAGAAGATTTAGAACTCCATTTGACCACAAATACAAAAGGAATAGTCTTTAAGGATATGTAATTTGATGCCATAGCTTTAAATACTATGGAAAATAATTTGTCGATCTTGTTTTGGACCATTGAGAACTAATAGCCCATCATGATAGAAGATGAGAAGAAAGTGTCAAAAAGAAGGCTCTACTATGACATAGTTTCCATTAAAATGATGGGTCTTCATTATGTTGTAGAAAAACCTAAGGTACTTCATTATATAGGCATTCTATCTTTTATTTTTAGAGAAGATAAAATTTATAAGGGTATGTTAATCAATGAGCATACTCACAAAAATATAGCTTATATCTCTACCATATTATTTGAAAACTATTACAAATTGCCTAAACCTAAAATAGACTAAACCACAATCAATAATTGGGCCAAGGAAAATGACTTGAACACCATCCTTTCCCTATGGTTATATACTATTAATTAGGTGTTTTCATATTTCAATAGCAACATTACCATTAGTCAATTCATACCTGGTATAAGAATGATCATGATTTTGATGAATAGGTTATGTGTAAATATAACCACCACATATGTGGAAAATATTTGGGTATCCTTAGTATATTTTATAGGTGAGAAACAACTCACCCCTCCCCTTTGGTGAAGTGCTTATTAATTTTTTAAGTAGGTAGATCTTTTCAATCAAGAATAAAACTAGGAACCAATTCTACATGATGTCATACCTCTTTAATGCATTACTTTCCACCATAAAAATTCCCAACCTAAGAGAATGTCCACCTAATAAGACATAGATAGCCTCTCAATACTATTCAAAATTGCACATATTTAAATATAAGGACCACATCAAATTCATATGTGACTATATTTATCCATCCCTAATCAAGGCCATAACTAGGAATCTAATGCCAAGAGCCATCCCCTTGACCAAAAAGTCAATTGAGGCCATGGGATACATTTGGTTGTATCTAGATTACATAATCATCAAGGTTTAAGGAACATAATGCACTCCCCTTAAATTACCAATCCATGTGCCAAACAAGTTAATTGAATAGGAGGTGGATTACCAAATGTGCAATGAAATAGATGGTTTGTGTAAAACCAAGAGGAAGGGATTGCTTCATAGCTTCCCCTTAACCATTGGAAGGACTTTTTTTTCATAATTGGACAACATTGAGGCTACTTCCAAACACCTCCTTCAATCTCAAAGTGGATGATACAAGGTAGTGGGATCCATAGGGAAAGGTTAAATAACACTTGAAGGCCAAGGGAATAAATGTATCTTATGATCATCAACCTAGTGATTTTGACCCCATATATACAAAGGCCTCTCCATTCTCCAAGGTCACCTTTAGGTTGAAAAATCACAACATCAAACTAGAGTCTAGAATGTAGAGGGAGTAAAAAGGGGATGATGACAAATGGAAATTGGGGCTAAGGAAGTACCATTTTTTGAGTGGTGTACCTTCTAGACCTCTAAAAACCTAGTTATAAACAAAATCAAGACCTAAAGCACAACTTGAGAAAAGGCTAGAGGATAGAAGGCCTAATGAAATTGCATCTTCCTCAACTCAAGTAGAGGAACAAGGATCACTAATGGATGAAATCCATGTGGTATCACTAGACCTTGGTGAAATAATTGAAGATGCTCTAAAATTGCTATAATTGGCCTATGAGTCTAAGGATGATGAAATGGAGGTATCTATAGAATAAAATGGGAAGGAAGTGTTGGACCTAGTTCCTATAGACCCCCTTAAAAGAAAAGTTGAATTGGCCATTGTCCCAGTGAAGGCTAAGAAGCCCAAGGTGAATTTCACTCATCCTTTAAGTGATCTCTTCAGTGAGGATAACTTGATTTAGGGTCCAAACATTCCTAATTTTTTCATCTATGGAAAATTGTAAAAGGTACCTACCATACACCATCCTTGGGCATTGATTCAAGTAATCAATATTCTAGTGTATAAATAATATAAACCATGAATAGTTGCATTATAGAAGGAGAAGGAGAAAATAATGACTGCTCTAAGAGAATCAAATGGAGCATAAATGGAGACCTCAACTACTAAATTGACAAAATATTTAGTTAATGTCAAATTTGACCCAACCACTACCAATTTCTAGAGGGTAACTAAGAATAAATCCATGATTGGTGGAGAGGAAATCACTTTCTAAAAATTGGAAGCTTTTGATAGATTAACCCCAGTTGGAGGACAAAATCCTAGAAAAGATATAATATTTGAAGAAAATGTCCTTAAAGCGGCTTAGGTTCAGACATATCAGTTATAAAAAATGATCAAGGGCATCTTACAACAAAATAAGAACCTAAAATAAAAATCCGTCTTATCAATTCAAGAAGATAGATTTATGCAATTTATAGATACCATGGCTGATTTATTCAATTATTTAAAGCTAGTCAGAACCACGTAGGATGCAATAAATAAAAAAAATACTAAGGCTACAAGCTAAGTTGGCCAATGACATGCTTTGAAATACCATGTAAAGGATTTGATCAAGGTCTTGACTAAAAATCAAATCCCTAAATTTAGGATAGTTAGCCTAGCCCACCTGAGTATGGCTATAGGTATATTAATTAATAAGATTGAGGCCTTGAGGTACTGGTCCTAGTAGATGAAAGACATTTCCAAGGATCTCAAGTAATAATAAGATAAAATGTTACACATTTTGGATAGCTTGATCAAGGAGCCTACCATACTTAGTCCCTTATGTCTAATAATTGATCAGGAGTTCAAGCATATAACTAAATAATTCATGCAAAAAGTAAGGAACCAAGGATAAGGTAAAATAAGGACTGATAATAAAAAGGTCATGGGCTTGAATTATCATCAAAGGAGTAGATAATAAATGGCACGAGCATAAAAAAAATTTGGAAAGGGTTGAGAAGGATCTCTAAGGCCTATAAGATTAAGAAAAATAGTTGTTAATGAGACCTATCATTGATCTTCAGCTCATTAGTGAATGACATTATAAAATAAAGATCTTGTAGGGGAAGTAAAAGACTATGACAACACAAGGGCCTCCAAGTTAGTTAAGATAGGAATATTCTTTTTTATAACTAAGATTCTATAATTTTGAAAAGAGAACATTATTTTGTAAAGACTTGTGAAACTTGTAAAGAACATTGCCTATAGGTCAATCCATTGGGGAAATTCTAGTGTATTCTTGAACATTCATGGAAAAGATAACTATCCTAGCACTTGTAATTTTGTAATTGGATATAACTGACTGACATGGTTATTTTCATCCTATAAAAGTATCATTGTCAATTCTAAAATTGTGGGGGAGTTAGTACAGCAAAGAGCTAATTGTAACTTCTAATAAATTAATATAATCAAGGAATTTTGTAAAATTTGTACAAATTTGCTTATGTCTTTTGTTATTCTTTCTTCTCTCTCACTTGTTTGTTTTGATTTATAGATTTGAATGCTTCTTATGAGTTTTTGATGGGTACATTTTAATGTAGAGATGTTAACTTGTGCCAATGCTAGGTTAATTTAAATTTTATAGGTTTATTTCATTTGCTTACTCTTCTTACACTTGGGCTAATGTTATTTACTTGCAGGGGTAAATATTCAAAGTGAACTTGATTCTTATTTGCATTATTTTAAACCATCCTTAGATGTTTGCCTAATGTATAATAATATTTTATATTATGTTAATTCATGGCATACATTGGTTAAGTGCATGCCTAGATTATATTTGAACTTTATCATTTGGAATGAATATCAACATCTCTTATTCGTCTCACCTTTCCTTTTGCTCTTTTTTTAACCAAATCACCCTAGCTTAATTTCATTATAAAAACCCATATTATATTAGTGTTTAGATTATTTATTTATAATAATTCACCATTATTATCATAGCATACTTAATTTTTTTCATAGACTAACTTTTAGCCATGGTGGCTCTCAACCACCGAACATTACAAATACTATTAAATAGTCCACATGCTTTGCCTCTATTTCATTAATAGATAATAGGATTATAATAACCTATAACTCATGCACTAAATTTTTATAATTCTCAAATTATAAGTGTTATTGAACACTATAGGCACCTATGATACATATTTAGGCATTAACAGGGGGATCTTAGTTAGTGCTAGAAGGAGGGCCTGATAGATCTTTGTAGATTTAAAATATCTTTGCTATTTTTTGTGTATTATTTTCAAGGATTGGTGTAACCTTTACATAATTTTGTTAATATCTATTTAATTTATTAAATATCATTAATCTTCATGTTCTATGACCCATCTTTGTGCTTACTTTAGATAAATATCAATGTTCTTTGAAGGTATATGCTTAATTATGGTAAAGATGGCTTAAGATTTATCAATTAAATAGGTTTGAGGTTAGTAATGGTTATATTTATTAATGATTGATATATCTTTTGCTAATTTGAATTTATTTGAGACTAAACATTTAAAGATAAATCATACTTATGTATTTGGATACATATTTGAGATAACTTAGTTAAATATTTTTGTCATTTCTCATCCTTTATATAAATCTTTGAAAAAAATTCTTAATGCAAAATTTTGATCATTGTCCCCTATAAATATAAGACTTATAGATCATATTTCAAATAGGATTCAAATCCCACAAGCTATAATTACCAAGAATTAGGACAAGGTCACATTCTGAGACTAGAAAACCTCTACTTGCATTAGAAGTCCATAGGAGAACTAGGTAGGATAAAGGTAAGCATAAAATTTCAAAGTCTTTGCCAACTTCACCCATTTAGAGTGATCTTGTGTTTGATCTTTATCAATGTATGGCTTGGCTAGGTGGTTCTTCAATCAATATACTAGGTGTGGTACATGACCTTCTTCATAATCCTAAAAAGTATTTTACAACATTTAGTCCTAGTGGCATTATAAATGTTGAAGAACACATTAATATTTTTAAAGCTACATTAAGATTATTGAGTGTGACTCATGAATATGTAGCATGTATACTATTTAATTTTCATTTTAAAGATGTTGCATATGAATGTTTTATAAACCTCCCTAAAAATTACATTATTAGTTGAGTTGATTTTAACAATGTTTTCATTGACCAATTTGGTAAAATCATTAGTCCATTTGTCCTGTACTAGCAATTCACCATAGTGAAGAGAGATATAAATGAACCCATAAGAGCCTTCAATACTACATTTAACAAAATATTTATTAGGACCATAGCTCCTTACAAACCTGATGAGGCTTTAGCTTTAGAAATCTATAAGGATGTCTTGGATCCTATGACATATGTGTTTATAAAGAGAGTTGTTGGGCCCATGAACACATTAGTTATAGATTATGATGAGGTTATGATAATTAATGACTAGATACAACCCCAAAGATAATTATCATACTCCATTCCTAATGTCAATCCATATTTACCTACTCTAAATGTTATTCCCAATGCCAAATAATATATGTCTACCCTAAACCAACATCCAGTCTTGAACTAACTACCTTTGAGTCATGTACATCCCACTCAAAACCTAGAATTCCTAAACAGTGTTGCCAATATATCTTATCCTTAAGATTAGAAATATTCAATGCATGTATCTAATGCTAATACTAAAGTTCATAATTTTTAAGGCCCCAGAGAATAAGAGTGATTTTATCCTCAAGATGGTTCAAAATATTAACACTGACTTCCTTCATTTGCAAAAGTATGTAAGCAATACTAGAGAGAGATCTAGTAAGAATTCATCCTTTCAAAGGTCCAATAGGTGCACTAATAAATTTCAAAATGATATTTACCACAAAAATAAGAACAATGAGCCATCTGCAAGTAAGAACATGACTAATTTAAATCTTAATAATGTTTCTTTACCTAACTATTGTAGATTTCATTACACTTATCATCATGAACAAATGTACTTTGTTGAGTTTTATAATGCTTTTGAAGTTTTCTAAGAAGAATTAGAAACTTTTGAAGTTTTCCCTGATAAATATTGTGATGTAGGTACATCAAGAGCTTCAAGGTCTTCTAGATCATCTGATTTGATTCTCATGGTGGAGACATTTAAGTTATCTTTCCAAGAGGATAATGAGCTTGAGGATATTCTTGAAGAGATTCATGCTTTTTTACATTTTTTGAAGACTTATCCTCTGAGAAACTGGGAGTAGAAGTAACCATTGACCACTTCAAATTCTCCAAATAACGTTGAGACTCCTTTTGACAATACCTCAGACAAAAATATATAGCCTCTTAAGGGAATTAATTCTAAACCCAATGATGATACATCTAATTATTCTAATAGGATTGGGTATAACATAGTAGAGGACATGAAAAATATCAAATCTAACATTACATTGCATGAGTTTACATAGATTACTAAACAAATGGATCTATTGTTCAAATATTTGTATAAAAATCTTGGTAAGTCTCAAAATTCTACACATGTTAATTTTGTAATCCATAAAATTAAGGTATATGTTCCTCTTTTCCTACTTATACTCAAGATCTTTGGTAAGAATCTGCATAATTATTTTTATATTCTAGTGCATTTGCAAATATTATGCATAAGGGTATTTGTGAACAATTATGTTTGACTCCCATTAAATTTGATAGAGTTGTAACTCAATTAGATAAATAAATATTAAAAGTTATTGGTGAATTATTGAATGTTCACTTATAGATTTCCTTAGATCCAAGGATCCAATAGTTCATTGATATCCAAGTGGTGGACATCCCTGATGTATATGGGATGCTATTGAGTAGAGACTAGATTAGGATATAGAATGATTATATGTAAATAGATTGTTCACATATGTTGTTGCATTAGAAGGGAGTCCCTAAAAAAATCAAGATAGAAATGGAACCTAATATGAAGCATATGATTACTGAGTACAATGCAATCAATGAGAGGGTCAACATGGTTAACTTAGATCTTGGTGTTTACACTCTTGACACCATAAAGGTATGTAACTCTAAAACTTATCATGCATTGCCTAGGTTATTAAAACTTTATTTTGATGGTGCTAGATTCAAATCAAGTTCTGGAGTGGGAGTGGTGTTAATCAATCCCATTGGGAAATAATGAAATTCCTCTTACAAACTTCAATTCTCATGCACTAATAATTTGGCTAAGTATGAAGCACTTATTTTACAATTTACAATCAAGCATGAGGCTAAAGAACTATTAATTTTTGGTGATTATAAACTAGTGGTCAATCAGGTCAAGATAAAATATCATTGCAAGTTGTGATATCTCAAGAAGTATAAATTTAGAGTCTAGGACTTAATTGAATGTTTTGATGATTTATTCATTTTGTCAATCCACAGGGAAGAAAAAAAGGGTACTGATGAACTTGCTTTAGCTAAAACCAACCTTATTCCTAATCAAAGTTTCAAGTTACAATACCTTATAATTTAATTAATCCCATGTCCCTCAGTACCAAATAATTTCAACCACTTGTAGGTATTTAGTGATGATAATCAAATCATAGACTTCATGACTAGTTCATGAGTGTTTGAGGGTCACATTGTTGATGAAGCCAGTCTCCTTGATCATGAGAACATTGAAATAAAGATTGATGAAAAGGTCATTCAATTAAATGACAATAAGACCCCCAAAATCATGATATCCTTAGAGAGACTCTTTGATTATGATAGACTAGTTGAGGCTACCAAGATCCCCAAAGTAAGTGGGAAGGATTATAACACAATTAACCTTAGATTTTAAGGTCAACCTTAGTTGGTTAATAGTGGTACAACCTATACAAGCTTAAGTCCAAAAAATCTAGTGAAATGCTGACCAAATAGAGATATAATAGCATGGTCCTATGATGACCTAAATATATTTGATTCAATGGTCATAACTCATACCATACCTTTAAAATAAAAGTACAAACCTTTTAGATAAAATTAGACACATGTCAACCTAATCTTAGAAAAATTGATATATAAAGAGGTCAAGAATATCTTAGATGCTAAAATTGTGTTTCCCATTAGTCATTCCACTTGGGTTGGTAATTTAGTCCCAGTTAGGAAGAAAAATGGTGAAATTAGACTATGCATTGATTTTATAAATCTAAATAGATCATCTAAGAAAGATAATTACCCCTACCTTCTCTTGACCAATTAATATAAATTAATTCTAGTTATGTTATTATGTCTTTTATTTATGGATGTTAGGGTATAATCAAGTGCTGATGAATCAAGAAGATAGGATGCAAACTATATTTAATACCAAATGGGTCACCTTTACCTATAAAATAATGCCATTTGGACTGATGAATGTAGGTGCAACCTTCCAAAGGGATATAGATCATGATTTCTAAGGTCCTGTAGGTACTTGCATTATTATATAAATGGATGATCTAATTATCTTTTTTAAGAATATGGAGGATAATATTATGCACCTATAATAGGTATTTGAAAGATGTAGAAGGTATAGGGTTTCTCTCAACCCAAAGAAAAGTATTTTCTATGTTATTGAGGTAAAAATATTGGGACATGTTATAACTAAGGAGTGAATCTCTATAAAATTTGATAGAGTAAATGTAATATCTAATATAGAGTCCCCTAATAGTACAAAGTAATTGAATTCATTCTTTGGTAGAATAAATGTTTTAAGGAAGTTTATTTCTAGTTTTTTAGAAATAGTGAAACCTTTGAGTGAGATGTTGAAGAAAGAGGCTAAGATCACATAGAATAAAGAGACAAAGAAAGATTTCAAAGACATCAAAGAGGCAATTAGATAATCCCCTATACTGATAATTCCAAACTTCACCAAATATTTTTATCATTACTCCTTTGCTTCATATCATATAATAGCTAGATTTCTAACTTAAAAGATAGATGGATGTGACCATCTAATATATTTTATGAGCACTAACCTTAAAAATTATGAGATAAACTACTCTTTTATTGACAAGCAAGCATGTGCTTTAGTAAAGGTAGAAAAAATGTTCTAGCATCATATCCTTAGGAATAAGGTACATGCCATTATTTTAGACCCTGCCACCAAACTCATGCTAAGTCAAAATTAACTAGGAAAAAGGAGAGGTAAGTGGATGTCTATGATCCAAGAATATGAAATTGAGATGAAGACTACCAAATTGGTAATGCACTAGGGTTTAATTCAATTTCTTACCAATAATAACCCTAAGATAAGTGTTATGTAGGTAGAACAACAAAGTTTAAGACCTAATGATTGGTATGATCCCATTATCTACTTACTAATTAATGGTTAATGTCCTGAGGGTTAGTTAAATAACAAAAGAGAGTTCCAAGGATCAATGTAGCTCACTTTTTGATCAAGGATGAAGTTTTATATAGGAATAAATTTGAAGGAATTTACTTGATATGTGTCTTCAAGAGTGAATTAGTTGAGATAATGATCACCTTCTATGAAAAACTAGGAAGTGAATAGCCATATAGAAGGACTATGACACAAAATATTAAGGGTTATTTACTACAAGCCTAGAATATTTAAATATGCTCACCAACATGTGAGAGAGTGTCACTCATGTCAAGTCTTCAACACCAAAGAGGCTAAGGAAGCCATGGAACTAAGACCAGTAATGATTGATAAACCCTTTACCTAATAGGGGCTCAATTTTATGGGGGTTATTAACCCCAATTTCTATGATGGTCACAAGTACATTCTAAATGCTATCAAATACTACACCAAATGGACTGAAGTATTAGAAAATAAATAGTGTAGGATCAAAGAGGTGATAAAAATTTTAGAAGAAAACATATGCACTAGGTTTTGAACACCTTATATCTCTAGTTAATGATAATGGATCTACTTTTATATCCATAGAGATGATAGAATGGGTATATGATAAAAACATCATCCTCAAGTTCTCATCAAACCATTATCCTCAAGGTAATGGAGCATCTCAATCAACAAATAAGAACTTGATGAAGGCTATAAAGAAGTCTACAACTGATAAAACTAGTACATAACATAGATAGTTAAGTATGCCCTCTGGATAGATAGAACTAAAATTAAACAAGCTATCAAAAGATCACCATTATTACTAGTTTATGGTCAAGAACCCATCTTCACTATCACCCTCAAGATTTCAACATAAAATTTCATGCAATAGTTCCAAGTTCAAGGTTGTTGGACATCATATAGATGGAAGATGTAAGAGAAGAGAATTTTGCCAATTTTAGTCGACACCAAACCACAATCAAGAGGTGGTTTGATAAACATTCACAAATAAAGGCGTTCAGGCAAGGAGACTTATTTCTTCTTTGGGACAAGGCATCTGAGCCTAAGGGTAAACACGGGAAGTTCACATCTTTGTGGATAGGTCCCTACCAGATAACCAAGATATTTGGGGACAACACCTTTAAACTAAAAGACTTATATGAAGTATAGTTCACACTATCTACCAATGGGAAATACCACAAGTACTATTTCTCTATTGTCCCACCTAGAGTCTTCACAATAGACTATAAGAATAGTTTTAGTTAGTGTAAGTAGGCTAGATTAGTTTCTTCTTGTTATTCTTTCCTATCCCTTTTTTATACATATGTTTTTTTATATTTGTTTGTTTATTCCCTTATTTTCTATTTGTCTGCTTTCTATTTGGTGTGTTTTCTTTCTCTTCTTTTTTCATTGCTCCTAATAAGTCCTCTTATATAACCCCTCATCTCAAGATTCATATGATTGCTCAAAGAAAACTCACAGTTCAAGAATGTAGGTAGGTTCTCTCAGTATTGGTTGATCATGGATTATTGAAATATAAGCTTAATGTTATAGTTTAGAGAAACTAGTAAAGATTAATGAATAGGTTAATTTCTCCTTGACATTATAAATGTTGTTCTGATTTGAGTTTGGTTCTAAGAAGGAATGCACATGTAGGGTGAACAACTAGATTATTAGGATACAATCATCCTTGCACTTAAAATACATTAATTGCCTTAGATAAAGTTTACATCTAAATATGATTGTCTAAAGACCAAACACTAGACCAAATCCCTAAACCTAGCTAGCCTAGTTCCCAACATTTACTATAGAGTTTAAATGACTTGAAAAATATAAAAAATAAGAACCTTATTGAAAAATTCAAAAGTTTTCTTAGCAAGGTGATTTTGGTAATCTCTGTCAAGGCTATGGACACCTGGATGGTAGTGGAGCAAGGCTTTAAGTAGAGCTAAAGGCATCTTTATTAGGTCTATAGATGCTTGGCTGGTAGTAGAGCAATGCCCAAGCCTTCCCTAAGCTAAAGTATGGTTCTTAATGAATGTTCAAACATGTTGAAAGTTATTGTTAATGTTTAAAGTCATAAACCTAGTAGTTGTTCTCCAAATCTTATGACAATTAGTAAATAGAATCAAAGCACACATAGAAAATGGCTATATCTTGATGTTTGATCTTAATTCTACATTTTCAACATTTATTCTAACCATGAAGTGATATTAATAATGGTGCCTGATCAAATGGAATAAGTAGCTTAATTATTAGTTTAAACTAGAATCTTTGAATTTTAATATATTACTATGTTTCTCCTAGAATTAACCTTGAGATCAACATACCTCCATTTGTAAAAAATGGGAACATTTATGTTAAAAAATATAAATTTTTACCCTAAGGTTGAAAATTCATTTGATCAGATTATAACTAGAATGTTTTTCACTATATCTTTATTTAAAGATCATCCACACCTAAGTTGGTTGGCATATTTAATCATGATTCTAAAGTTACTAACATATAATATTTATGTTTCATGTCATAGCTCCGGTGGAGTCCATTTGGAATGAGCAATGTCTAGGTTTTATGATTTAATAATGATTTAATATTTTACTAGCCTTTGGTCTATTCAAATCAAGTTAAATTCATGTATGATTATCTTAAAACCCTAACTCTAATTACCCTTGATCATACCCTTTGAATTAAATTCAAATTTGGTAGGAACTTTATAATTATACCATAAACTTAGTTCAATTTTAATCTCAAGGCTTCATCATATTTTTCAACATGACCAAACAGTAGGCTAAATTTTTTATGCTTGGTCCCTCTATGTACCATGACCCCCTAGTCTATTTTATTATTAGCATGGTCTAACTAGCACATGGTACCTTTGTTATAAATCTTAGCCTAAAGCCCTATCCTAAGGCTTATCATATTTACTAATAAAATTTAGGCTAATAGTTTAGTCTAGGTCTTTTATTTCATGGGATCCCCTTTAACATGTTTAAAAACTTAGCTTAATACTTTAGCCTAAATCTTTACTCATATTTATTAATACAAATTAAAACATTAGTCTAAGAGTTTAGATTATATTCTATGGTCCCTGAGCATTGAATTAAACATAATTCTTTTTAGCATGATCAATGCCATGCATTTTGTTAAATGATAAAGATCCAATGGTGTGATCTTAAATTAAAGGACCCTAACCTAAATTTAAATTTCAAGAATCTTTTGAGTATAGATGACATTTTTTTGCTTAGGAAGGATTGATCTAATGACACATATTGAGTCAAGACTTCAATGGAACCTTAGGAAAAGTGAGAGGGTGATAAGTGTTACACTACCAACCAAATAATATTGAGTAGTTAATGGTGTTTGACCCCATGAATTAATATCTAATGGTCCATATTTTCTCATATAAAGATGATCGAACAACATAGAAAATGTTGAAAAGTCAAGGATAAATGTGGAGATGACACATGGCATACCTTCAAGCCATGAATTAAATCTCGAGCATCTCTCAAAGATAGATGGTATGTGATGTATCATATACATTCTGATCAATAGTCCATAAATTAGGAGGAATAATCAGGGAGTTAAGACTAATGAAGTATGATTGTTCCATGCAATCAAAATCAATGGTGCATAGTAAATGCTAAAAACTCAAGGTGATTATACAAGTGAAAAGCATCATAACAATAAGGAATGTAGAAAACATCTAATGGCATTCAAGTTTTTAGAGAAATTTCAATGGTCCACATTGATCTATGTAGGGATGATCTAATAATGGGAGATCAATCAATAATTTTCAAAAGACAATGATCTCTTTTTATATATTAATGAGCAGGATGTCATGACAATACCGCATTTGATCTACACAAGTTTTATATGCCAAGTTAGAGATTTTAGGACCCAAGAAATGAAAATTTATAAATGTAAAATTCTAATCACAATCTAAGTCATGAAACTTGAATACATTCAAACAACCACCACCATTAAATCATTATAAGAAAAATTCAAGAAAACCCTAGCATATCTGAAAGCCTTAGTTTGATCCTATGATCATCATAATTGAACCAAAAATATTGAATTGTCATCTAAGTAAAGATAATTTGATCCAAAATTAAAATACATACTATTGCTAAGTAATTTAGAGAGACTTACAGCCATGGCATCCTAGAAAAATATCTCCAAAGAAGATGTAGAACTCTATTTGTCCATGGATGTAGAAGGCAGACTCTTCAAGGATATATAATTTCATGCCAAATATTTAAATACTATGGAAAATAATTGGTCAAGATTATTTTAGACCATTTAGAACTAACAAAACATCACAAGAGAAGAGGAGAAGAACATGTTAGTAAGAAGGCTCTACTATTACAAAGTTATCATTTAAATGATAGGTCTCCATTATGGCACAACAAAACCCTAGGTACTACATTATATATATGTTCTCTCTCCTATTTTTAGAGAAGGTAAAATTTATAAGGGCATGTTAATCAATGAGCATACTCAAAAAAATATAGCTTATATCTTTATCATAGCATTTGAAAACTATTACAAAATACCTAAGCCCCAAATAAACCAAAACACAATCAACAATTAGGCCAATGAAAATGAATTGAAGACCATCCTTTCCCTATGGTTATATTCTATAAATCAAGTGTTTTTAGATTTCAATGGTAACATTCCCATTGGTCAATTCAGACCTAGTATATGAATGATCATGACTTTGATGAAGAGGTTATGTGTAAATCCAACCACCAAATATGTGGACAAGATTTGGGTACCCTTAGTTTATTTTATGGTTGAGAAAAAAATCACCCCTCCCCTTGGTGTAGTGGTCAAAAATTATCTAAGTAGGTAGATCTTTATAGTTAAGAAAAAAAGAGGAACCAATTTTACATGATGTCATACCTCCTAGATGCCTTGCTTGCCACCACAAAGATCCCTAACCTAAGAGAATGGTCACCTGATGGGACACAGATAGTCTCCCAATACTATTTAAAATTTCACATATTCAAATATAGGAACCACATCCAATTCATATGTTATTATGTTTATCCATCCCTAACTAAGGCCATAACTGGGAATCCAATGCTAAGAGTTAGCCCCGTAACCAAAAAGTCAATTGAGGCCATGGGAGACATCTAGTTTTATCCATATTACAAAATCATTAGGGCTAAAGGAACACAATTAACTCCCCTTATATTACCAATCCATGTGCCAAACAAGTTATTTGAATAGGAGGTGGCTTACAAAATATGCAATGAAATTTATGGTTTGTGAAAAACCAAGAGGAAAGGATTGTTTCATAGCTTCCTCTTAACCATTAGAAGGACTATTTTTGCACAATGGGATAAAATTGAGGTTGCTTCCAAACATAAGACCTCATTCAATATCCAAGTGGATGATCCAAGGTAGTGGGATCAATAGGGAAATGTTAAATAATACTTGAAGGCCAAAGGAATAAATGTACCCTATGATCATTAGCCTGGTGTTTTTGACCCCATATATACAAAGGCCTCTTCATTATTTGAGGTGACCTTCAAGTTGAAAAATTACAACATCAAACCAAAGTTGAGATTGTAGATGGAGTAATAAGGGGATGATGAAAAATGGTAATTGGGGCTAAGGTAATACCATTTATTGAGTGGTGCACCTTCTAGACATCTAATAATCTAGTTACAAAAAGAACCTAGACTTGAGAAAAGTATAGAGGAGAGAAGGCATGATGAAATTTCATCTTCCTCAACTCAAGCAAATGAACAAGGACTACAAGTGGAGGAAATCCATGTGGAAGCACTAGACCTTGGTGAAACAATTGAAGATGCTCTAAAATTACTATCATTAGCCTATTATTCTAAGGATGAAGAAACGGAAGTATTAAAAGAAGAGAATGGGAAGGAAGTGTTGGAATTAGTTCTTATACAATCCCCCCCCCCACAAAAAAATCCAAATTGGTCATTATCCCAGTGAAGGATAAGAAGTTGAAGAAGACCTTCACTCATCCTTTGAGTGAAGTTAAACTATTCAGTGAGGAAAATTTGATTTAAGGTCCAATCATTCTTGAATGGTTCATCTATGTAAAATTTCAAAAGGTACCTACAATGCACCATCCTTGGGAATTAATGAAAACAATCAATATTCTAGTGCATGAGGAAGCCAAATTATGGATAGTTACATTGTAAAAGGAGGAGAAAAAAATGACTGCTCAAGGAGTATCAAGTGAACTATAAATGGATACATTAGCTCCTAAAGTGATATAATATTTAATTGGTGTCAAATTTTACCCAACCACTACCAGTTTGTAGAGGGTAACTGAGAATAAATCCATGATTGGTGGATAATAATTCACTTTCCAAAAAGAGGAACCTTTTTTTGGATTGACCCCAATTGGAGGATAAAATTCTAGTGAAGAACCAATATTTGAATAAAATGTCCTTAAAGTGGCTCAAGCTTAGATAGGTCAATTACAGATAATGATCAATGGCATCCTATAGTAGATCAAGAACCTAAAATAATAATCCATCTTGTATATTCAAAAATTCATATTTAGGCAATTTGAGGACACCATGACTAATTTACTCAATTCTTTAAAGTTAGTCAGAACCAAATAGGATGCAATAAATAAACAAATCACTAAGGCTATAGGCCAAGTTAACTAATGGTAGGATTTAAAATAATAAGTAAAGTATTTGGTCAAGGTCTTAACTAAAAATCAAATCCCTAAATTTATGATAGTTAGCTTAACCCACCTAAATATGGATATGTCTATATTAATTGATAAGATCAAGGCTCTGAGTAGGTAGTCCAATAAGATGGAAGACATTTCCAAGGATCTCAAGAAATAACAAGATAAAATGTTGCACATTTTTTATAGCTTGATCAATGATCCTACCACACTTAGTCCCTTGGGTCTAATAACTGATGAGGAGTTCAAGCGCATAACTACTCAATTCATGTAAAAAGTAAGGAACCAAGGACAAGGGAAAAAAGGGTTGATAATAACAAGGTCATGGGCTTGCTCTTATCATCTAAGGAGAAGATAGGAAATGTTAGGGGCATCAATAAATATTTGGAAAGGGTTGAGAGGGATCTCAAGGGCCTAAAAGATTAGTAAAAAGAGTTATTCATGATACATATCATTGATCTCCAACTCATCAGTGAACACCATTATAGAATGAAGATCTTATAGGGGAAGAAAATGATTTTGACAAGGGTCTCCAAGTTAGTTAAGATAGGAATATTCTTTTCTATAATTGATCTTGTATACTTTTGAAAAGAGAATATTCTTTTGTAAAGTCATGTGCAACTTGTAAATTACATTTCCTATAGGTCAGTCCATTGGGGAAAGTCTAGTGTATTCTATAACATTCATGGAAAGGACAACTATCCTAACACTTTTACTTTTTTAATTGGAAACAAATGATTGGAATGATTCCTTACATCCTATAAAATGAGCATTGTCTATGCAAAAATGGGGGATTTATTAGAACCAAGAGCTAATTATAAATTTTGAGAAATTAATATAAGCAAAGAATTCTACAAAGTTTGTCAAAATTTTCTTGTATTTTATTATTCTGGCTTCTCTCTCACTTTTTTGTTCTAATTTATAAATTTTAATGGTTATTATGAATTCATGATGTGTATGTTTAAGTGTATAACTATTAACTTGTGCCAATGCTAGGTTAATTGAAAGTTTCTAGGTTCATTTTGTTTGCTTGCTCTTATTTCATTTGGGCTAATGTTATTTGCTTAGAAGGGTAAATATTTAAAGTGAACTTGATTCTTATTTGAATTATTTCACACAATCCTTAGATTTTTTACTAATGTATGATAGGATTTGATCTTATTCTACCATGCCTAGATGATATTTGAACTTTATCATTTGCAATGAAGATCAACTACATCTCTTCTCTACCTTACCTTTCATTTTGTTCCTTTTTAACCAAATCATCCTAGCTTAGTTTCATGTAAATACCCATCTTAAAATTATCTTTAGAATAGTTATTGATCATAATTAACCATTATTAGCATAACATACTTCATTTTTTTCATAGACTAACTTTTGGCCATGATGGCTCCCAACCACCAAACATTATAAATATTGTGAAATAGTCTACTTACTTTTCCTCTATTTCATCAACAAATAATAGGATTATCACAACATGTAACTCATGCACTAAATTCTTATAATTCTAAAATTAGAAGTTTTCTTGAACAATCTGGTCACCTACAATACTTATTTAATCATCAATAGGATATGAAAAAATATCTTCCTTACAAACTAACCTCTCAAAAACCAGAGATTTGAGTCTTGGGTATATCAACATATGTGACTTTTCTTAGAGGATGCAAAATGAAAAAAAACACCATTTATCAAAGGACCTTTGATATTGGGCTTGCACACGAATCCAATTTTTACACCTCAATTCACTACACTAACCTAGTCTTTTCTTGTGATAAATACTACAACACAAAAACCTAGGAAGTAAGATCTTTTGAAGATGAAGTGGTTGAAAAAATGGATATTCAATCAATCAATGTTGTCTTAAATTTTATATGAACTAAATTATATAATTTCATTTTTAATAAATTAAATACACTTCCATGTTAACAATATTTTAATAATAGTTGAACGACAAAGGGAAATGAAGATCCAAACTACCTAAAACCTTGTAAAGGTGTAATTTTTGTAAGGAAGTATCTGATATCATGACACTCTTAAATAAAGTGATGTGCCATAATGAAACCAAAACATTCAACAAATAAATGTGTCTATTCTCCAATATAATTTGTGATGGGACTCAATTCATATATTGAGGTTAGATCATAAGTTATAAGCTTCATGAACAATTGACCAACTTGGAGTTAACTCAACATTTCTACATAACTTCTTACTTGTTCTATTATATTGCATCCATGAAACCATGTCCTGGAATCACAAATAATGGAGGATTCATGTATAAAACAACCATATATGAATATTACCCCAAGTTAGCTCTAAAATAAATCAATAAATATTTGAAGAGAGTGATTGATGCTTTCACAATTGTGAGAGTAAGAACACTATAAAGAAACATTGTAATGAGAATTTATCCTGAATTTGATACTCTAATTTTGAAATACATCAGTTATGTAATATAGTTAACCAAATTTACATATATCAAGATTGGTGGGTTTGTTTATATTTATTAAAAATAACCCAATTTCTCCAAGGATAAAATGGTTTTCTTTGAGTTATGAAAACATATGGGATAGGACAATATCAAATTTAAAAATAAAATTAAATAAAAAATCCTATTCCTAATAGTATCAAGATATTACAACTAGAATAATTTAAATGATGCAAAAAATATTTAAAGGACATTGGTTAATCTCACTATGCATTTCTACTTGAAGAGATCTAATTTTGAGAACAAAGGTTATGTGGAAGACAAGTTGTAACATGAATCAAATTATTACCGCATTCCACCTATTAAAGACTACAGGGAAGACTATGAAATAAATTTGAGGTAATAAAAATATATTAGATGAGAATTAATTTAGATTAATTAAATTCATATAGGTTGGAATGGTTTACTCAAGGAATTTCATATGATAGGAGTGATTTGATTGGCCACACCTTTGAAAAAAAATTCAAGATCTTCCACTCTTATAAATCAATTAGAAAATCAAAGAGATAACATACCTTAGGGAATGAATGAAATTTGTTTTTATAATCTCTAGAGTGTGATTTATGATGAAATATTCCAATCACATAGATGAAGTTATGAAAATGGAGTGTCTTCTAAAAAATAAAATAATGTATCCTTCTCTCCACCCCCTCAACATGCCACTATATATGCAAGAGGAAACATAGAACTTACATATGGAGGTGATGATGAAGACTAAAAAAAACTATAAGAAAACTAATGGTGATGATTCAACATCAAGGGAGATGATATAAATGAATATATCTCTCATTCCATCTCCTCCTCTACATGTGTACTCACTAGCTTATTCTCCACCTCATGTTTCCTCTTTGTCTCATACTCCCATTTCACCCCAAAATAAATTGATTGATTAAGGAGTTTATATAGACACTAAATCTGATTACATATCACCTTAGTCTTTTATACTTTGAAAATACCTATCATGGTTGTACCCTTTAGTTCTAAGACCTTCACATTACCAAAAGGCTCACATTTACTATCTCTTTTATGTAGAATGATTATCTCTTAGTCCAAACACTATTATTATGATGATCAAGCATTTTATACTCTCTAAAATGTTATGAAAAGGATAATTATCCTTCTCTCCCATTTTTGGACATGTACCTATTTTATAGATTCATGGACACTTGCATCCTAGTTAGGTACCTATGTCATTGCAAGTGTCCCTTTTCAAGCTAAGAGTACAACACATAAAATTTATTTAATTTGAAAATTAAATGTATCCTAAATATCAAAATAAGTGATTTAATTTGATATATCTTCAAAATATTTTGTTATATATATAAGAACACATCTCATTATTTCCTCACCTAGAAAATACTAGAAACTCACAAGGCAACTTACCAAGAGCACTCAATCAAGAATTCAAGTGATAAATTATGTCGTATTCATCCTTATTTAAATATAAATCATATGACTCATATCCACATAGGTCTAAATTATTTAAAGATCATCCCATGAGATATTTTTTCAAAGCTAAAGGCTAGGTCAGTTTATGTACTTGCTTACCACACATTACATCCTTGTGCACACACAAACCAACATGTAGGGGAGAACTACATAAGTATGAGGCACTCTTCAGAGTATTAGATGTGTAGGTATCACCCATTGACATAAGATCCCTTTGGGATGATTAACACCATGAGCCTACTAACATATTTTTTTGATAGTCACCTAAAAGGTGAAAAATTTAGAGTTTGATCATTTGATAAAGAGAGATAACCTTTGTGTGTGATCTAAATACATTGGAATAAATGATTCAAAAACATAGAAGTATCTAGGTGGTCATATCTAGATTCAATCATTATTACTTAATGGACACCTAAGTTTAAATCAAACACCAGTGTTGATGTACCAATACAAATATCATGCAAGCATCTGAGGCCATAAAATGTAAAATTCTAGAATCTGATGACTATTCAAAAATCATGATCTAGTGCACTTTCATCTTTTTTATCCCAAATCTTCATGCACATAATAAAATAGTTAATCACTCTTATTTTTACTTTATTACGATATCAATTAATAGTTTTAATTTATATTTTTGGCATATCTCAGTATTATAAATTCATAATTTTGTTTATCTAAAATTGAAAATTAATTATATTAATATATAAAATTATCACCCTTATGATTATTCATTTCTATATCCTTAGATTTATATACCCTTGTAAAAATATATTTGGGGTTAAACATTTAGGGAACCCAACCTTTTTAAATTTAAACTTTCTTAGGGTGTTATAGTTTCCTAGGGTTTCCTATTTTATTTCTCATTTATTTTTACCCTTATTTTTCAAAATATAGAGTAAAGGATTTACCCATGACAAAATTAACTCAATCAAATAAATCCCTTGAAAAATAATAAAAATCCATTCATCAGTTTAAAACCATTGAAACCAAAAGTATCAAACCATCCTAAATAAATATGAATGGACATATGTTATGCTTTGGATTACAAATCATGTTCAAGGTGCTCCTAATAGCTACCATATTGAATCTTCTATTCACCCATGACTTATATGGGGTTCTTTGGTCCATATTATTATCTACCCACAAAGAAGACCATATAATTATGATCCTCATGCACCTTTACCTTATACAACAAAATTGAATAAACATGATCAAAATGTTCCTTCATTTGATCATGTCAAATTTCATCAAATTCATGAGGATATCATGGATAATTTATAATATAGTCACAAAGGAGATAATATTTCAATCACATTGATTCAAACTGATATCATTCCAACATTTCTATAAAATATCCCTCCCATTTAGGATGATGATTCTCTTTTTCCTTCATTTGATATCAATTTTTTTTTAAAGGTAAATAAAGACATCATAAAATCTTTGCCCAATAACATTAAACTACCACTAATAAGGGTTCACTACAAATCTAAAGTGGAAAAAACTCTTATTGTTCCAAAAGAATCACCATCACAAAATAATCCTAAATGTCCAATTGTTATATCATTTCCAAAGGTGGATGAATTAACAAAGGATAGGCCACATGTTCCAAAATTTTAAATACCATTACCGACATATCCTAAATCTAGTGATATTAAGATTGCACTTATTTTTCATGAGGATGATAATACCGATATGCCTAAATTAAAAAGAGGTGGTGGATTATAACCAATGATAACACCTTTGTCAAACACTACCATGCCTAGTTATGTCCATGATGAGTGTTATTGGAGAGATTTAAATACAAGTGTATATACTTAAAATTGAAATTGGTTACCATAATGCTAACACATATAGTACCTCATTCCATAATCAACCAATTACACAATTTATACTTGACTATCCTTATTATCAAGGTTTAAACTAAAATAATTACCACTTTTTATCATCATAAATATCCTTTTAATGTTATGATATTTAGTTTAACATTAAATCATATGAATTAGCTTTATAACCTTATATTTTTAATCACAATACATTTAGTATAGCTATTATTTCCACATTAAGGAAAATGACATTACATAAACAATATGAATCATTTACCTAATTATACTTAGATGTTATTAGATATATGTCATTCATACTCAAACATTAAAATAAAATTAACATATATCCTTCCAGATACAAAATTTTTAGTCCACATATAAATGAGGAAGATAAGGTAATAAATGATCACTATAAGAAAATTTGTGGTGTTCCTCAAATTCATATGGGTAATTTACAATCATTACTAAATATAGAGACAATACAAGATAACATCCAAAGATAACACCTCAAGTTTCATAAACCAAAAATCATCTACAAAAACAAAATATAACAATTACATTATTAATGTGTGGTCCTTAATTTTGTCATAACCATGTTGATTTTACACAAGCAAAACTCACTTGCAATGTAATATGGTTATAACAATTTGGATTTGATCTAAAAAAATTAAAACATAAAATGAGTTTTAATAAAAATATAAATTTATTATGTTCCTAAAGTGATTCAAATAAGGGTTTGTGTTATGCCACAAAAATATCAATATGCATTAATAGTAGGATCCCTTTGGTTATACCAGATGAAAGTAAAAATTGACCAAAATGAGCAAGGTATCTATTTTTCTCATGAGGTCAAATTGACCCATATTTAACACTATGGAAATCATTCTTATAATTCACAAGTAAATCATGAAGATAAATAGGCCATGCACCATTTTCACCTATCAAACCATGATATAGACAATGTAAGTGAGCTAACTTAAGGATGAAAAATTCAAATATTCCAAAAATACCCAAAAAAAATCAAAAATTAGAAAATCCAAAGATATTAAATATTTCCATGATTTATTATCTCCTTGGAATATATTTTTTTGGTTCCATGTTGGTGTATATCATATCAGTTCTTTCTATATATACACATATGTTCCACGCATCTTTTGAGTGTGATATAGGCATACCTAAGCACATGATATATGAACATACATATGTTGGGACTTGCCTATACTCATGCCATTATTATGTTGGGGGAGTATAATTTATTTTATCATGATATACCCATTTTAAATTATTATATAATCAATTTTTATTATCATATTTGAGCATGTATAATTACACATGCCTTTATCCATGCTTCGATCTTTCACAGTGTACTTGATATGTTATGTACATAGCATTTTTTGATATAAAATGTATCCATGGACTATTATGATATGATTATGATTCCATTATTTAATTTTTATCACTTCCTTAAGTGTGTTTTTTCATGTTTTTGTTTGGCATTATATTACTTGATCAAACATTTGAATATGTTCCATTAATTATGCCCCCATGTCTATGTTTGTATATTTTGATATTTTCATATGACATAGTTTTTTGTATGTGGAAATTTAAAAAATTTATTATATTTTTTATGGAAATTTAACTAATTCATTTGAAAATTCATGTTTTATGAGGTATCCTTGGACCATTTCCTTATTTTTGTATTTTAAGTGATCTTGTGTGTGTGCTTGATTGATTTTTAATCTTGTACTATTACTCTCTATATGTTTTAATTATTCACATCATGTATATTAGGAATTGATGTGATCATATACTATATACATCATTTTTATATCTACTTGGACATAATACTTATATATTCTACATGATCCATACACATATTATATGATTATCTTATCCTTTTGAGTTAAGGTAGTTGCTACTTTATATGGAGTAGGGAGGGGGAGAATATCAGTGGGAGAATGTCATAAACACATGGATTCCAAATTTTAATAGTTTTATATTGTAGTAGTGGCATGTTATGGAAACATCTTATCCATAGTTACACCAATTTTTAGATTCTATAGATTCAATGGGGGTATGTCATGGGAATATGTCTTCCATACTTTTAGAATTTAAAATTTGCCAAATTTCATAGTTATATGATTTAGATACACATTTTTTGTAGAATTATATACATTGGTACCATTTTTATACCTAGGTTTCATCTTGAGACATATATGAGGTGTGTATGCTATGCAAAGAGCACCTTAAATTACAAAATCAAATCAGCTTTTAGATTTCAAATACTACTATGGATTGTTATCATATAGAATATGAAATTTTATGAAATTTATTAAGCCAAGCTAATATTAGTTGGCTCAATTTTTTGAAAGGTCAAACATAATTAATAATTCAATCTTACCAAGTATATAAGTTAGACTTCATTAAATCATATAAATTCACTTTATTTATAGGATGTAATGATTAAATCATCCACCCTCACTATATATAGTTTGATTTTATTGGATCACTCGCACTTACCATGTTATAATTATGTTTGGGTTGAATAATTGAGATAATCTAAATGGATGTAGGAAACTCAAATTTTTTCCAAGGTTAGGGGCATGTGTCCTCAAATATCTATATGTATATATGCACTTTTAGGTTTCCAAATTTTCTTAATCTAGGCTCTAAGGGTTCATAAGAAATCATCTTTTAAAATAAAAATACCAAAAGGAAATATGGTTGTATTGATACATAGGTGTAAACCTAATGTTTCTCTCTTTACTTTTAATAATTTCAAATTATTTTAATTCTATATTATATGCATTGATTATATATAGTAACATGCTCTTGGTTATATGTTAGTCACCATCAAAGCACTGAATCTAGTATCACACAAAGGTAAGGTGAGTTTGACACACCCAGGGATGCATTTATTTTCCTTTAAATTAGAAATTTAATTACTATATTAAATTTTGAAATGTATAAAATAAATATGAGTTATATAT